>VWPU01024683.1:0-11402 GCA_013398955.1 Callaeas wilsoni | reverse complement strand
TGCCGGGGCGGGAGCGGTGCCGGCGCTCGCCCTCGCAGGTGCTGCGGCTGCGAGCGGGGGCGCGGGGAGCGCGCCGAGGCCGCGGGTCACAGGAGGCCGCGGCGGCAGAGAACCTGCCAGTTGCTTTGGAAAACAGCAGGAAGAAAAGCAGCTCTCTTGGCAGCCCCGGGCTCCGGTGCCAGCGCCGCCTGGGCCCCCGCCAGCCAGCACAGCCCGCCCCGCAGACGGCAGCTGGGGGTGGCCCAGGTGGGATGGAGCCGGAGGGGGCTTCTCTGGCGGCGCGGTACGTGCCCCGACACCGTGCCCAGCACCGCCTCTGGTCTGCCTGCGTGCACCCCCACCCCAGCAACAACTGGCACTGCCGGTCCCCGGGTTTCCTAAATGCACCCCAAACTGGGGAGCAGCGTGCCCAGCATGCAGGGAGGGGTACGAATGCCCCGGGGATGGTATCCAGTAGCAACACGGCTAGCACTGGGTGGTGGAGGAGCCAAGAGGGTTTTGGTGAGGGAGACTCGATGGTGCGAGAGCCCAAAGCCACTCGCTGCCTTCCTCAAGACTCACTTGGACTCCCCAGGTGCCTCAGTTTCCCCAGGTGCCGTCTCTGCGCATCCCCTTCGGGGTTTGGGAGCCGACGGCTCAGCCACTTTCCCAGGGTGACCCCACCTGCCCCCAGGGTGAGGCGCTGCCTTTCCAAAAATAAGGAAACTGAGGCATGTCACCTGTCAGGCCAGCCCACAGAAGAGGAGGGATGGGACGGGGACAGCTGAGGTTTGGGAGAGGTCTGGAAGCAGCACAGGGGGAACCCAGCCCATGGCCGAGGAGATGTCCCCTCATCCTGGGAAGCATCCCATGGCCAGCAGCACCAGAGCCACGTGGCTTCCCAGCCGAAACCCCGCCGGGGCTCCAAGGAAGGGAAATGTTTTATGGAACTGGAAAAAAAAAAAGCTTTGCCAACGGGTCCTGGCGCTGCCAGCTCCTCCGCCCTGCCCTGCGTCAGCGTGGGGCCCTGGGGGTGGCCCGTCCCCACCATCCCTGCTCCTGGCACATGGCAAAGGCTGCGGTGTCCGAGACCCAGAGCTTTGCCCATCCCAGGTCCCGGGGTCTCAGCCTGGGAGCTGCCAGGACGTGACCCAGGGATGGAGTTTGTTCCCAGGAGCACAGAGGGAAACCGAGGCAGGAGATGTGTTGGGGCTGGCAGCACCGTGTTCGCTCTGGGGAGAGGGCACCACCAGAAAGGGTCCCTCCAGCCCCCCCGGGCCGGGCCCAGGGCTCTGAGCCCGGCTTTAGCCCCTGACGCAGGAGGTTTTATTTCCCTCCCAACGTATTTTTAGCCCTGCGTGCTTTGTCCTGGCCTTTCAGAGGGGGATTAACTCCCCCCCATCATGCACCATTAAAGGTGTAGGGGTACAGAGAGGTGTTCCCAGCTCCCTCCTGGGGGTGCCTGCTGGGGGGGTGGTGCTGGGGGTATCTCTGCAGCCCATGATGGGCAGTGCTGTGATGGGTTTGTGGGGCTCACTCCGCTGCAAATCCAATCCCTGGAGCAAGTCAGTGGTTAAAAATAGCCCCGGCCTTTTGCCGTGGAATCGGCGACCTTGCAGGAGGATCGGCCACCCCGGGGCCCTAGAGGTGAAGAGTTCATGGCCCCTTCCCACAGCCCCAGTGCCCTTGCTGTGGCATGGATGTGCCAAAGGCTCAGCCCCTCTTCCAGCATCTCATCGGCTCCCTGAATGCTCGGGACAACCTGCCAGGACCCTCCACAGAGAGATGGAGAAACTGAGGCACAGGGTGGTGCCTGGAGATCAGAGGGGCTGGGCGTGTCCTCCAAGGGTCAGCTCTGAGCCTGGCCAGGCCGCACCCCGAGCACTGAGGGATGGGACTGGTTCAACGGGGTGGAAGGGGGATGTTCATCCGCTTTCGGCAGCTCAGCAGAGCCTTCCTGGGGAGATTCAAAGGCTGAGCCCGGCCGGGTCCTATTTCGGGAGGGTTTTGGATGCCTCCCAAGCGACAGAAGTGGGTGGGGGCTGACCTGCACAAAGGGACTCTGTTCGGGACGCTGGGCTCCGGCGGTGCCCGGCGCGGAGGCTGGTGCCTGTGGCCGGTCCCCTTGTCCCCCACGTGATGGGTCAGCAGCCCGGGTTGGGGCAGGGGGCGAGTGCCCTCCTCCCGTGCCGAGTGCTGTTCCCCACCTGGATGTAAACTGAGGCCGGGGGCGGGACTGCCCTTGCCTCCCGGGTGCCGCTGTAACCGCTAAGTGACACTGCCATACCGCGGAGACGGCCGTGCCAACCTGCCTCGTGACGTGGGCTCCAACAGCCACCCGCCCTGGGCTACTTGCCCAGGCTGGCCCCGAGCCATCCTCTGGGGGAGTCCAAGGTCCCCCGGTGGGGTCAGGTGCTTCGGGAGCCAATATCCCAGTCACGGCTCTACGACGGAACAGGAAAAAAGCCCTCGACAGGCTGGATCCCACCAGCTCGATGCCACTGCAGGGCACACTGAGGTGCCAGTGTACCAGCACCACTGGCCCTGGGACTGGGGGCCCTCCTGCATCACCTCACCTTCCCTCCACTGACCACCTCAGAGCCTGGAGGGCTCCAGAAATCTCACGGGGCCACGGTGCTGCGACCAACCTGTGCACATTGCATGCTGCCCACCACACGCAGAGCTGTGAGCGCCCACGGGCACTGGCAACAGAGACCCTGGGATGGGGACTGAGGTCCTCACCAAGGTGATGCTAGGCAAGCTCCTGTCCCTGTCCCCACATGGGACACAGCAGTCACGGCTCGGCCTCGGCTGCTGCTGGTGACTCCTCTCTCCAACCAATTCCCCACCGCAAGGCGAGGAAGCTGGTGAGCGCGTCCCGGTTCCCTCCGGCGGTACCTCAGGATGCGATGCAGTCATCGTTAATGCATCTGGACTCATTTATGGGGATGAGAAAATGTTTCCAGGTTTCCCACAAAGTCCCATTAAGATCCCAGTCCCACTCTATTTTTAGTGCCCTCATCAACAACGCCTTTCCCAGCCACCCCGGCGCTCCAGGGCCCCATGGGGCTGGCGGGGGCACCCTGGGCACACGCCTGCCTGGCTTTGTGGGGAGCTGAGCTGCACCCAGACTGGGCGGCTGGACGTGGCTCTGCACTCCCTGACCCAGTAGCTTTGCATCCATAGGTGCACCCTGGGGGTGGGGTGCCCCAGCCCAGCTTTTGCTTGGGCGCAGAAGTTAAGAAACGTGGTGGGAAGCAACAGAAGAAGCCACCCCAGGTCACTGCATCAGCAGAGGCTGTAGGACCCCACTCACCACAGAGAATGGAGAGCGGCTGGGTCGGAGCATCCCTGCAGGTGTAGGGTCACACCTTGCAGCACCAGATTGTCACCTGGTGATGGCCAGTGGCTGGCCCAGCCAACCCGTCCATCAGCAACTCCCAGCGCCCTGGCAGCGTCTCCTCCCAGGCAGCGGGTGCCCACAGGGCTCTCGGTGCAGCTGGCAAGGGCACGAGGATCCTGCCCTCGGCGCTGCGCCCTCCCGGGCTATCTATAGCCATGACCTCAGCGGGAGCCGGGGCAGGACCCGGCCGCGCATCGTCCCTTCTTGGCAGGGCCAGCGCCTCAGCCCCCACCCGGCACAGAACTGCCGCCAAGCCGAGGCTTTTATCCCGTACGTTCGCTAATCCGACGGGATTCGATGTCAGGGGCTGCCCACGGGAGGCTCACAAAGACCGCTTCCAGGGGTGCTCAGCCAAGCGATGGAGAACGCCAGCCGGGAAGGGCAGATGGCGGTGCCGGGTGTCACCGCGTTGGGTGACAGGGTCTGACCCGGGGGGACTGGACGGGAGGGAATGTGTGTGACCCGGCTGCAAAGAGGTCGAGCAGGGGACGTCCTTGCGTAGGCAGGGGTGACATGAGGACACCCCGCAGCTGCGCCCCTCAGGCGTCGGGGTCACAGCCTCCCGCAGAGCCGGGGGTCGTGGGGAGGACCTGCTCACTCTGCGCCGGCTGCCCCGGGGGAAGCGGGGAAGGGGTGGCCCAGAGGAGGGGAATTTCCCCGGCTTTTTTCTCCAACAAACTCCTTGGCTTGTGCAATTAGAGAAATTTGTTTAACAAACTCCCGGGGGAGCGGAGCGGGAAGGTGGGGTGGCGCGCGGCCAGGGCGCTGCTCACACAGGCCCGCTCCCTCCCCGCCTGCCTTTGATCAGCAGCGCACTGCGCCGGGGGACGGCAGCCGTTCCCTGTGGCCAGGGCCACGCTGTGCCACGGAAGTGCCCCGGCCCCTGCGGACACGCTGCCCGTGGCAAACCCTCTCCACGTGTCCCCTCAGCTGCTGCTTCGCAGCCCACTCCGCTCATCACCCCCACTCCCATGTCCCTCGTGCTCGCCGGGGTGGCACGACCCTGGCACCCCGCCACGCTCAGCCTCCAACCTCGCGGGCCACAGGTGCGCACACGTGTGTGCCCCACTGCGCCCGTGCGCAGCGCAGGCTCCGGGCGCGCACTCGCCCGCTCGCTCCCGCTCTCTTTCTCATGCGATGCCATTTCCATCAAAAACCCTTTACTCGGCACTTTTCCCCTCATTGGTATTCACGCCGCGCGCTCGCTGTCCTGGCGCACAGGTTACTAAAGGAGATTTTGCGGCGCAGCATGGCGGGGGTCACATTTCAGCCCGCGCCGTCTCGCTTTCCCAAATCGCTGGGCAGGAGCCAGGGACGGCGGGAGGGGGTGCAGGATCCGGCACATCACAGCTCCCGCCAGGCAACCGTGGGACCAAGCGGCCTCGTCGCCTGTGGCAGCGGGGCGAGGCGGGCTGGCGGCGGCGGCTCTGCAGCACACAGTGATGGGTGGCTCCCTGGGGACAGCCAGCAGGTCACCGGCGCTCGCCGTCCTCCCGGCAGCCCCACGTGCCTGTGCAATGTGGGAGCACCTGGAAAAGGGGGTCTGAGCAGAGAGGGGGGCACACACTTGGCATTGCCACCACTTGCCAGCACCCCGACGAGCCCTGGGTGACATCCACCGTGCCCCTGGTGGGACTGTACCCCCAGGATGGCATCCTGGGGCAAGGAGGGAGCAGTGGTGCCTCTGTTTTTCAGGGCTGGTTTGGGGAAAGGGGAAATGTCTGGGTGGAAAATCAACATTTCTCTCTCATGGGCTTTTTTTTTTTTTCCTTTGAAAGCAAAAATATTTCTTGGTTTTTCGTGATCAGAAACATGTTGGGGGTTTTTTTTGGACAACAGCCGGTCAAATACCGTTTCCCCGTGAAGGGAATGCAGGGGCCCTTTGCAAGGAGAGCGAAAGCCTTCTTAAAAAACAAGATAAAATCCCCAGTTTAAAAAAAAATCCACCTGGCTACGGACTTGAATAAGCTCCCAGGGAAGAGGGGTCAGCAGGAGGGCCAGATCCCGGTGTTCCCGTGCCAGGCAGTGCTGCTGGAGTGGTGGCGGTGGTGGGGAGGGCAACGTCCACGGCAGGCAGCCCGAAGCCCAGACCTGGGGATTTCGCCCAAAATGCTGCTCAGCGCTGGCTGCTGGCCGGGGAAGGAGGATTAATGCGCTTTTAGAGCAGTGGTGAGTTAACCGAGAAATCAATCCTTGGCAGTGGCTGGCCCCAGGTCCCCCAGCGCGTGAGCGCTGCCGCACCTGAGCCACGGGATCCTTTCCCAGCTCCTCTCCAGGACTTGGGAAGCTCCGGGTCTTGGCGGCCGGCGCAGGGCGTTGGGTCCCGGCCAAGCTGGCACAGAGAGCCCGGCCGCGGGGGATGCCTGCCCAGGGCCGACGTGACGGATGGCGAGCTCAGCCGCCTGCCAGGGTGCGAGCCAGGCCCCGGGATGCCCGGGGGTACCCTGTGCATCCCCTCCCTGCAGCCAGCATGTCCCAGGGGTCTGCATACCCCCTCGAGGCTGAGATATCAGGGTGTCTGGCTGCCAGGGCAGGGAGGGAGGCTGAGCTCAGGCTTTTGCCTGCACCAATTTGGTGCATCCAGAAGTACCGAAAATCCGTGAGGATTTGGCACTGGGCACTCCTGGCCCACCATGAAGCTTTGCCCCACTCAGACTCAGCCCCACCAGCAGCCCTCAGCCATGCTGTGGGGACATCACCAGTGATGCCACATGATTCTGGCAGAGCTCGGCACCCACTGATGCCTTGGCTGCTCCCATCGCCTTCGCCACCCTGCCTCAACCTGCCTGGCACACCCCAAGGTGCTGTGGGAGAAATCCTCTCCCCATGGGTCTCTAAGGAGCACATCCCTGCCACCCCAGGGCCCTACCTGCTCTTCACAGCTTGGGTGCAAGGACTGATGGGGACAGGAGCCCCCCCAGCCCCCTCCCACGGGTAGCCAGCCCCCTCAGAGATGCTCAGTGCCGGCACAGCCATCCCTGCGCAGAGGAGCCACAGCACGACTGGGGGTGGCAGGCAGCGTGCCAGCTTCACAGGGAGGGATTTTACCTCCCCAACAACTCTCCTCCTTCCCCTCCAGTGAGGGACTCTGGGGATGCTCCCCATCACCGTCACCATCCCCATCCTGTCACCAAGGGACTTGGCTTGTGGCTAGAACAGGTGCAGGCACAACGAGAGCAATGGGTGAAAAATGGGCACCCCTTGGGCTGCAGGGAAGTGTTCAGGGGCCAGGCACAGGGATGGCTGGCACAGGCAGAATGGGGCAAGGAACGCTGGTGAGCAGACAGGGCAAGCTGTCCTTGCCCCTGGGGCCATTCCCAGAGAGCTCTGCCTTGCAGGGACCTGTCTCCACCGCCTCCAAAGGTGGGAGATGCTGACCCTCCCTTTCCCTGGGAGTACCAAATCCCTATTCAGGCCCTCCTGACCATGCACAGCCCTGGGTTGGGATGGACCCCTCAGTGCCACCGTGGCAGCTCTCCCCCAGGCTCTTGAGCTCCCTGTTCCAGGGCTGCCCAGGGCTCCTCGGGGAGCCGCCTTTCTCACTCTTTGCTGTGCCTTGATAAGGGCTGGCTGGGCCAGCCCTTGCCATGGTTCCTCTGCCCAGCAAGCCTCGCCACGCCAGCACTGCCCTGGCCGCACCGTCCACGCCACAGCCACCTCTGCAAGGGGAGAAAACTACCGGGTCAAAACAGGATCAGGCTACGGCTCCCAGCATCCAGCCCTACCAGGCTCAGGGGAATAGAAAAGCGCCAAAGGGAGCTTTTCTATTTCTATTCCCAATTGCTCCAAGAGCTCTGGGCAGTGCTCTGGGCTCTGGCAGCTGGGCTTTGTTCAGCAGCCTGCAAAGGCGTGCACACTCCTGCAGCGCTGGGCATGCAGCGGGATCACTCCCGGCCCCGGTATGGGGGGGAACTGCGGGCATGAGGGACCTGAACCACGGTCAGGGAGGGAAGTGTGGGCAGGGCAAAGCTGCCCAGGGAGGGGAGGAATCGGCAGGTACCTTGGAAAAGGGCGGCTGATTTACTGCACGAGGCCCCAGACAAGTTCAAGGTGATGAGGGGGAGAGCGGCACAGCATGAGCGCCGGCCAGCAGCCCCTCGTGCAGCTGGCTTTATCCCACCCGCTTCCCTGCACGCCTTTTCTGGTCCTCCGATTTAGCATCAGGCACCTCACTGAAAACAGGATCTGTTTTTCCCGGGCGAGGATTTAAGCTGGGATCAGGCAGGAGCAGCGGGCGCGAGCAGCGGGGCAGGGCTCGCCAGGGCAGGCGGGCACGGCGTGGCGGGCGCCGCGGGGAAAGCGAGGATCTCCCGAAGGTTGCATTTAAAGAACGGCCTCATTGTTTTTCCCAAACAATACTCAGCAGATGGGAGAATTGAAAGTGTGTTGCAACCTTCCCTCTCTTCCCCCGCCATGCCCGGCTTGCTGCTCCCATCCTTTGGCAGCCGATCTGAGCTCCCGGCTGGAAACCAGTTTGCTGGAGCTACTGGTGGAGGGGGTGAGCACCGGTGCTGAAAAGCCCCGGCGCTTTTGGGAAAGGGGCTTGCAAAAGGATGCCCCATGAGATGAGCCCAGCAGGCAGCTCCCGGCTCCAGCCACGTGCCTGCAGCAGCGGTGGCAGCCGACTGATGTGTGGAGCCCAGTTGTGGCTGGGGAGAGATGGGATCCTCGGATGCCTGGAGATGTTGCTGTGACCGTGCCACGTGGCCGCAGTGCTTCTGGCAGCCCAGCTCCATCCTCCAGTCCCCGAGCTGTGCCCGTTCACCGGTACCGAGGTTTGTGCCAGGCCGGCTTAGCCAGGTGCTCCCCGATGCTCCTCGGATCCTGACCCAGTGACTGTGGCACACACAGGGGTCTGTGCCTGGCCACTGGCTCTTGGTCAGGCAGCACGGGTGCATCGCCTCTGCCATCCCAAAATCAGCTCTGCATCCCTAGCATGGAGCCTGGGAGAGGGAAGAGGGTCTCTGACCAGACCCTGGTGAGATGCCCAGCTTCCAACATTGTGGTTGCCTTGGAGGATGGAGCCTGTCTCACTTCATTCCCATCCTGCAGGTACCAGGATGGGGAGATGCGGGTGTGCTGGGGGCACTGCCAGGTACCAGGCACGACCCAGAAGTGTAGGAGCATCACCAGTCATAACATTTGCAATATTCCCCCACCAGAAATATCCCAAATCTCCCCACACTGCAGATCCAGGAGCCAAGGATAACCATTATGGCTTTGGAAATCCCTTCGGCTTCTCGGCAGCAGCTCCCAGGGGACGCGTGCAGGTCCCTGGCAGGTGCTCAGCTCCACGGTTATTTTGGAGCCCGGGCAGCCGGACACCCCCCCCCCACCCTGCTTCCCCGTGGCAGGGTGAGGCCTCGTGAGTGGCGGCGGTTCCGGTGCTGCTTCCCTGCTAATCTGGGCAGCTCCCTCTTGACTTCCCGGCCTGTTCCTGCGGGGGGACAGAGGTGAGCTGCGGAAGCGGGAGGAAGTCCCCAAGCAGGGACACCGAGCTGGGGAGGGCACAAAGCCACCCTCTTGCCTGACGGGAGACACGGCCGAGGCCGTGGCCAGGAGCGTGTCACGGGCGATGCCTTTGCCAGGGCTATTTTGGTGCCCCTGGGCTCTCCGGCTTGGGCCTGTTCCGGCTGGGAAGGGCGCCTGCCCGAGGGGTCCCGAGGTCCCAGCGGCCGAGCCAGGCTCCAGGGGCTGGCAGTGGTGGTGGTGGGGAGATGCGCAAAGGCTAAGGCAGGGCGGCTCCCGCGCACGTTCCAATGTATCCACATCACCATCCGCAGCTCCCGAGCCCGGGGGAGCCTGCCCGCCGCGCGGGTGGGATGGGAACGGGAACGGGAACGGCTGGACTGGCGGTGGGGGACGATGGCTGGTCCCATCCGAGCCGGGCTGGATCAGAGCTGAGGCTATGTCAGGGTGAGGGGGAGGACACCGGAGCCTTCCCCGTGCCCAGGCAGTGGGGCAGAGGATCCGTGGAGGAAAAACCAGCTCCCCTCCGTCGGCCAGGAGGAGTGCTGGGAACAGCACGGGGTTGTGAGGAGAAGGGCTCCTGCCAGCCCCGGCCCGGCCAGCGACCGCACGGCTTCCCACATCACACCAGCACTGTGAGCTGGCAACAACAGGCCCTGCCAACCCAGCACCAGCTGGAGACTGGGAGGGTTGGGAAGTGGCGAGACCCCTGGGAGGGATGGAGTCAGGGTGGGAAAGGCGGGATGGCAAGGAAAGGGAAAAAAAAGAAAGAAAAAAAAAGGAAAAAATAAAGAAAAGAGAAAAAAGAAAAAAGGAAAAAGAAAAGAGAAAAAAAGAAAGCAAGAAAGCAAGAAAGAAAAAAAGAAGGGAAAAATAAAAAATAAAAAAAAGAAGGGGGGAAAAAAAAAGGACAAATAAAAAAGAGAAAGAGAAAAAGAAAGAAAAAGAGCAAAAAGGAAAAAAAAAGAAAGAAAGAGAAGTAAATACGCCAGATTGAGGTGTGACCCTTGCCAAGTCAACCACACGACAGGGAGCACCACCTCAGGGTCATCTGAGCAGCCCTGGTGCTGCCCACCCTGCCCCTGCCCGTGCCCTCAGCAGCCTCACGCTGCGTGCGGGGAGAGCCGAGGCCGGACCCCGCGCTGCCCCCGCGCCTCACAGTGCCACGAGGGGACCCCACGGACCCCCTGGGCAGCAGAGCCCAAGCCCCGAGGTAGAGGCAGACCCAGCCCGCAGCTCCGTGCCGGGGGAGGGGGTCTGGCAGGAGGGAGTCTGGCACGGGCAGGGGGGTCCGGCGGCAGCACCCCCTCCCCACAGCGGAGGCCTCGTGGGGTGCAGCACGAGGCCGGGCCCGGAGCAGGCAGCGGCTGCCAGCAGGGAAGAGGTTACGAGGCGGGGAAAGCTGCCTGCTCAATAATTAAATAAATATCAGCGATCAATAAGCACAATGCAAAGGCAGAGCCGCAGTGGTCGTGCTGTGGGCAAGGGGGGGGTGTTCCTGAATCTCCCCTCCGTGGCCATACCGGCTGTTGGGGGAAGATTTTGGGGACGCCTCGCTTGCCCGCGCCGTGGGCCCTGGCACAGCCACCCTGCCGCGTGCCACCGGACCACGGCGGCGTGGCCTGGGGTGACACCGGAGTCCCCACGCGCGGCTCGGGGCTGCCCCTTGTCACCTCGGCACGCCGCCGGGGACCGGCATCGCCCCTCGCCTCCGATACTGAGGGGGTGCCCCCCACATCCTGCCGCGCACGACCCCCCCTGCCCTCTTGCCCGCCAGCGCAGCATGGCACGGCCGGGTGCACGTTGTCCCAAAGTTGGAGGATTTCGAACAAAAAGGCTGTGCCCCCCCACCCCTTGCACCCCACCATGTACAGCTAGGCTGGGGGGGGAAGGAAAAAGTTTCACGCTACGCAAGAGGCAGCACGGCCGAGCCCGAGCCTGCAGCGCCGAGCCCCCCCCCAGCTCCCGAACCCACCGAGGACCCCCTGCACCCCACGGTGTCCCCCCTCGCCCCCAAAGCCGGCGGCTTCCCTGCACCACCCACCTCTGGGCGCAGCGAAGAAAAAATAAAACCCAAACCACAACGCAATCTTCCAACCCCCCCCACGCCCCAAGTGAAAGTGAAGGCTGAAAAAACACAAAAAGCACCAGAAACACCATAAAAAAAACCCTGCAAAAGGCGAGGGAGGGGGACAAGAGGGGAATGTGGCTCCTCTGAGCAGCCCTGCACGGCCCCAACCCGCCTTTCTCTGTTGTGATTATTTTTAGGGAGGGGGGTGTTGCATTTTCTTGGGTTTTCTTGTTTTTTTTCTTTTTTCTTTTCTTTTTTTTTGTATTGCAACTGTTAAAGTCTGTTGCGGCGAAAGGAGCAAATTGGGGGGGGGGAAGCGGGGGGGTCCCGGTTACCTGGGTCAGGCAGAGAGGAGACGAATACATCCCGAGCCGTGCTGGGAAAGTGCCTAATTGCAGGGCTGAGACTCGAGGCGTAAAAGTTACTGAGTCATTTCGGAGGCTGGAGCAGTCCGGGCGTTTTTTCTCTCTCTCTCCTCCG
>VWPU01024677.1:0-15418 GCA_013398955.1 Callaeas wilsoni | reverse complement strand
AGCCTTTGTTAACTTTTTTTCTCTCTCCTCTGCTTAGCTGTGGCAGGGGAGGGTGAGTGAGCAACTCTCGTGGGTGCCTGGTGTTGGGCCAGTGTCAAAGCACGACAGTGGGAAAAAATCTGTCCCTGTGTTTTTCCCAACTCTGTTGTGGGTTTGCTGGTGCTGCCAAGGTGTGTTTTTGGTGACCTGTCCTGCCTGCCCTCCTGCCCTGTGGGGGTGGTCCCTTCTTGCTATTTCATAGTTCCTTGCTGCATCTTTCAATTCAGTTTGTGCTTTTGTTCTCCTGCCAGCTCCCCCTTTCATCTGCTTCCCTCTGTGCTGAGGATTTTCCTGCCCTCTCAGCCCTGCTCCCCATTTCTGTTCAGCTCGGCAAGCCCTGGGCCAGCCTCAGTCCCCAGCAGGAAGGGACACCAGCCCTGTCCCCTCGGCACACACTCAACAGCTAGTTGCACTAATGCTTTCCTTTCTCTCCCCTCCCACTCTCTTGAGGTGAGATCTGTCTTTCCTTACACCAGAGAGTGTGAGCAGAGAGAAACCAGACTCAAGGCAAAATTCCCATTAACTTCAGTGGGGGCAGGATTTCACCTGAAGTGTTTCATGTTCTGGGCACTGGACAACAACATGAAAGGACTCCACACTTGTAAAACCTGAGGCACCGCATCCATTCAAGGCAAGCAAATGCAGATGCAGTTCCTGGTGCCCCCTCCAAGCCCTCTCCACAGCCACACTTGCTCTTCCAAGACCTTTGAAGGTCGTTAATCTCTCCTCTTTGCTGTTTATTGCTGCCATGTTGGCAGCTATTGCTGAGCGAGGAGTTAGCCCTGCATAGCCTGGGCTGGGCTCTGGCTGTTACTGCTGCTGTCCAGCAGTACCCAGAGCCTTGTTGTCTTTCAGGTGTGCTCCCCTTCAGTCCAGCCTTCCCCATCTTGCTTGTGTCATTGCTACTGATGAGGCTTTTCAAGCCTCTTTGGCTGCTTCATTCATGCAGGCTCCTCTGGCTTCCTGGGATACCCATTTCCCCAGCACTCCTCTGTCAAATCAGGGAATTCCTGAAATCTTGCTATGTCTGCCTTGCTGTCCAGCTGTCTTCTGGTGATCTGTCTTCAGTTTTACCTCCACTGCTGCCCTGAGTAGCAGCAGACACCCACCAGCACCCATGTCTCTCTGCAGATCACAGCATTTCCTCGTGCCTCATGGCTGGTCTGCCACTCAGGCACTGTCCACTGTCCTGCAGTGGCTTTACCCTCAGCTCCCCTTATTGCTGCAAGCCACCGGTCTATCCCAGCACTGTGATGCCTGTGGCTGCTGACAGCCTGTCTGTCAACTTACCCTGGGGTCTAGATTTTGCTACTCATTGGTCTCTTGCTGAGCTGGTATTTTGTCCCTGGGAGGATTGCTGCAAGAGCACGGTATTTCCAAGTAGACATCTCTTCTTGTCTGTGCAGTTTTTGCTCCTGGCTCTTTACTGTCATTCCTGCCTTTCACTTGTTTTGTAGGTACCCAGGGGAAGAGGTCTTGTGCTCAGATTCCCCTGGTACTGAATTATTTGAATTTTGCTGCAGTGCATTACAACCTACTGTCTGAGAAATGTACCTTGCATTTCATGATCTCTGTTCTTGCTTGAATGCCTTCCACACAGCCCATTTTTTAGAAAGAGAAGTAAAAATTTAACATGGCCATGTAGTTAGTGCCTTTAAAATGGAACAAATCAGTTCTGACTCTGTTTTGGGCCTAGTGGGTTCCTGACTTGAGCAATGGTCGCACTATTTGATGTATATCAGCTGAGCATCCTATTCTGGCTGCCGGAGATGCTCACTGGCTTACCTGAGTATTCCTCTCCTGGTGCCAGTCTGCTGGGACTACTGCTCTGCCTATTGCTATGGTGGTCACAGATGGTCTCTTACCAAGCAGCAAGAGGGAGTTTCCTTGGCACTATTCCTTCTACAAGTGACCATGAGCTGCTCTCCTCTCAGTAGCACCTGGAGTTCTTCAGTACTTTGTTAGACGCCAGGACATTTCCAACATGGTTCATCACGTGTTAAATACTAGTTATGCCCATGAGAGAAATGCATCTTGTGAGTTGTTCTAAGGACAGTACTTTATTTTCCACTGTAGAACTAAAGATTAAAAAAAAAAAGATCATGTAGTTGCTTAGTATAATTACATATGTCACCAGGACCTCTCTGGGATGCTAGCAATGATCAAAACCTCTAAGCTGAATTAATGGACCTAAAGAAAACAGAGAAGAGAAACTCTTCTCTTGGTCTTGCTCTACCCAACAGTATGATGGGACTCTGTTACCAAATGCCCAGGGCTGCTGAAATTTGCCCTGCTTTGTTCACAGTCATCCTTCTGTGGCAGCAGGCTGGAGCTCTGGTTGTCCCATAGAGACTAAGGCCCCCAAGGTTTCCCCACTCCCATTCCTGGGCTTTCCAGAGGGAAGACAGCTGCCTATCTGTACAAACAGTCAGATTTCTTCTTTTGGTTTGGGCTTGTCAATCAGTGTCCTTCAGAAACCAACAGATATCAGATGCAGAGGATTAGCATTGGGCTAATTTTGCCCTAATGTTCTCCTCCTGACCTTTGTGCTGAGGTTGCAGAATGCAGACACACAGTCCTAGGACTTCCTCTGTCACACAGCTCTGTCTGCAATACCCGCAAGATGCTGGTGCTGCAGCACCTCTTTGGCTGGCTGGATGCCCACGGGCATTTCTGCCAAGCTTTGCTTGCCAGGAGCTGCGTTGGCTCTGGTAGGCAGCTGAATGGCTTCTCCATCTCAGTGTGCCCATTACTGCACCACAAGAGGTGCACACTATTCCTACGCTATAGCTATAATCATATTATTTAGTCATTCTTTTCAATATTCAGTTTACCTGCCTTCAGTGGCAGATGCTGTAGTCACCTGAGAGCTTTCTCCCTGCCACAGGCAGACCCAGACTCTGTGCTGGCACTGGAGGATGAATGATGCCTGTTTCTGTAGACCCGCCTGTCCTCCATCACTGTGTTGCAAAAACAGACGATCTGCAGCTTGGCACTCACGGGTGCACTCCGTGGAGCAGGGCAGGGAGACCATCTCTAGCTTCAGCCACATCTTGAGCTCTCAGAGGCTCTGATCCCCAGAGCCTTCCTCCCAGGAGGATCATTTAGATACTGCCTGGAGTTCCACCCATCCTCTCTTCTCCAGCAGGAGCAGTGGGTGATCCTGGTGACAACTGCTCTGTCTTTAGCTGTCTCAACAGCCACCTTGATTGCCTTACTGGCCACAGAATGGGTTTGTGACCCAGCTCTTGCTGGCTTTTCTCCACCTAATCCAGCTATTCCGCAGTGCTCCATTCACCTGGTTGCACTCACAACCAGAATAGGATTTTTTTCCAGACAGTTCAGAAGAGGACTTTCTCTGGTGTCCCATATCTGTTCTGCCCTTGTGTCCATTTTTTCCCCAGGGCAGTTTTGCGGCCCTCGCTATTTTGAGGCATTTAACTATGGTTTAGAACTGTTCTTTCACTGATCATTTCAGCAAGCTGGAAGCACATATCTCACAAATGACCCTGTCATTAACCAGGGAATATTTAATGTCTCCAAATTCATAGGTGATGCCAGATTCCTCATCTGTGTAGTATAAATCTCAATTTTCCTCTTGGGCAGTCTCATCTGCCTGGAACAGGCCATTTGTCTGACACTGTTATCCACTGGTTCTGTGGTTTGGATATTATTCCTTGCTGAAGTCTCACTCACTCCTTGTTATTTCCTGTGTGTGTTGAGAGCAAGAGCAAGTAAGTAAATAAAAAACTTTACCTTCATTTTCGTCTTTTCATGGCTATGGCCATGGCTCTGTACAAGCATTCAGGTTTTGCCCCCGCTTGCCCACTACTCAGAGTATCTCTCCTGACTCTCTACCTTCTTTATCTACTCTTGCAGTCTATTTGTTAATCCTACAACTTACTAAGAGCAGGTCTTAAGTGCTGGGGCCAAAGCTGGGAAAATAAAGGCAATGATATACAAAGTTTTTGCACCTGTGGCAAACACTGAGCCATGTGCACAGAGATTGACCTTTTACTGCCTTCTCCAAAGTATTCTGCCTTGCAGGCTGTTTTCCTCCCCCAGCTTCCAAGCAGGTTCATATATCCAATGTCTAGCTCAAGACCTCCTACCAGCATGACCTCCTACCTTGAAATCACTCATTTTGTTAAAACATTCCTCCAAGGTAGTCTGGGTCTGTTTCACGAACAGGGAACCAAAAGTTCCAGAAGTTCAACTCTTTGCTCAGGGGAGAAAATAAAAAAAATTAAAATTAATAAAAAAAGGAATCTTTATTTGGATGAAAGCAAGTGATAAGACGGAGGTGAAGAATGTTTTATTCCTATATGATAGGAGAAGAGAAAGTTTTAGATGTTCAGATAAAATGGCAAATTAGAAAGACATTTCTGATTTCTAGTATAAAACAAGTATAACAACATTTCCTTGGGCTGAGGGTGGGGAATGTTAGAGAGTGGAAGGGGTGGTAGGAAGGGAATGCTGGGACATCAAGAAATTTGGACTTTGTAAATATTTCATAGAGTAAAAGCTACTTCCATTAGGCTCTTCTGTTTACTTCAACTAGGCAACACAGGTGCTCACAGATCCCGCTCCAAATGTATTGCATGCCTTGTATTAGAGCAGAACCTGGCTGTTATCTTGGACTAACAGAGTTCTGTCTGTCTTCTGTAATGAGGAGAAACCACAACTTCTTAGAAGCATATTTTGGAAACATAAATAAACAAGGAAGAAATAAATTGTGACCTCTAAGGGAGTTCTAAAGTCTCAGTGGACAAGAAGGCTGAATACCAAGTTTCTTTAATTTTTATTATGCATTTTTCTAGGTAGCAAGAAAAAAAACCACAAATTTAAAATAAAAACTATCAGTAACATAAAGAAAGAAATGTGCTTGAGACTGAAGGATTTGTGTCAACATCTGGACTTGGGGCTAGAAAACTAGGTGGCTGAGGTCACTCCCCTTTATAAACCCAGCTTATGAACAGTATACACAGCCTACGAACAAGTGCAAAACCTGGAGTCACATAAACAGTGTATTTCATTCCTGAACATTGAAATAACAAAAAGGGCAGAGCCAAAGTGTTCCTCTCAGCATATGCGCTTTAAATATATGTGGAGGGCCTATGTGACACAGAAATAGCAACTCTGGGAATACACAAAATGAGACTGAGCAATATTTATATTATCCTTTTTTCTTTTACAGGGGTGAAGGGTTAAATTTGTTTAACGATAGGCTGATGTGGTCAAGGATATGGGCTCCATCACCTTTCCAAAGCTCTCTGAACAGATAGAATTAATAAAATGTTTTCATAGAAACAAATTCATATCATAATCTGAAGCCATTTCTCCCAGTAAAAGTATTTACTTGTTAGCGCAAGTAAGAACACCCTTCCTTTATGGTCAAAACTGAAATAAAAAAATTAAATGGACTGTTCCTTCTAATCTTTGGCCCCCTTCTCTCCCATGCACCTTCTTGTCCCAGCCAGGTTGTCAGAGCTACCCAGTAGTGCACAGGGATTAATTGTGCCAGCTGTGTTCCACCTATGACTGTATCAGCAAACCTGCTCTGATCTCTACATGAAAAGGGAGAGCTGTTTCTGCACCCACAAATTGGCCTCACGCTTTCTGGTTGAAGTTGGCAATCGCAGGAAGCTTAAGAGCAGCTCTACAAGCACAAAGTTCTTCACCGTCTCAAAACCCAAAGCCCACGTCTCCCAAATCCAGTGATATTTCTGAGACAGCCAGGTCTGAACACACCAGTGCAATGCTCCGCAAGAGCTGAAGGGACAAGCAGCCTGCAAGAGCTCTCAGGAGAGAACAAGAGGACCAGAAATCAGTGTGCCAGTGCCTCAGCCCTCAGAGCTCCTGCCTCTTGAGTGCTGCACGGGGCCCGGTTATCTCATTTCAGAGAGTACACGGCGGAACTGCAAAGAATAAAAGATGTGTGATGCGGATCAGAGGTCTGGAAAAGCATCTACAGAGGGAACCTGCTGTGGCTAGGACTTTCAATTTCAGAAGTGAAATTATTCCTTTTATATATGGCTGTAATGCAAGTCTTGAAATATGCAATGGTTTGTGAAATTATGAATGGTTTGTGGGGAAAAAAAAGAGAAAATTAGATGCTATTTGTCACAACAGTGTTAGAGATTACCAAAGTGCTCATCCAACAGTAAGGTTAAAACAATCAAACATCAGCCCTTTTTCTTACAGTTCTTAATTACGCTCTGATATCTGTTGTCACAGGATAGGGCTGAAATAATAGCTGAGTGAAAAAATAAATTGATTTGTTATTTGAAATTGAACACTATCATAGCTGAGATGTATATCTATGTGTGATGATACCAGTGCTTCAAACTGAACTACGTATTGAAAAATTCCTTAAAACACTGTTATAAAATGGGAGGGTACTAGGAATCTCATTCTGTAGTTGCCCCTTTCTCCATGGAGTTCTAACACGGCCTAAAACACACTAGGGACAGGGCTGGGGGGCTGAAGGGGTTGGGTCTGATCCAATTTCATTTTTCTGTATTCTTAAGAGAGTTATGGGCAGGTGGCCAGGCAGTGGGCAACCATGTGAACATCTTCATGGTGGAAATGTGAATATTCTGACTACAGTCATTGAGAGCTTGGGGCTGCAAGGCAGGAGTGTACAGGAAGATCACACCAGGAGGCCTGATTCCTGGGCACTTGGACACTATCCCTCATGGGGGATTTGCTTAATTCACTAGTCTGAAGATGAGTGAACGGTGATGATGGTATCCTTTTGGGAGATACTCGTGACCTTCACCTAACTGATGACATAGGCTTTTTCAAAGAACATGCCAATGATTTGCATGAATCATAGCACAAAATGTCTAGATTTGTTCCACCAAAACATCCCACAAGGCAATATTGATCTGAGATTGCCTTTACAATGAAAACCTGACCACTTAGACTTAAAAGGTTTTTATCAACCTCGGGAATAATAATTAGAAGCTCTTTTCCCTTCTCTGATCCATGTTTGTTTAGTTGCGTGAAATAACTTTGAAACAGTGCTGTCTGTCTGTCAGGTCGGCCCACAGCTCAGATAGCAGCAGTTCTGTGACAAATAAACCTCTCAGGAATCATGGGCCAGGAAGCAAATGAGAGATCATAAATAGGCGATGGATGAAAGTGTGTTACCAAATTGTGATACCTTTCAGTCCTGGTAGTGGCGCTCAATGGACAGCCAATGTGATTTCATGCTAGTCTGGGCCTGCAGATGTTACAGAGAGGGCCACCTCTGCAAGGTGAGTTGATCTAATTGACAGACACCACTGCTGACTAGGGCCAAAGATAAAGTAGAAGAATGGAAAGACTCAGAGAAAATTTAAGGAAAGAGAAGCCCTTTTATGTGTTGAGGACTAGTAGCAACCAAAATCTGTTCTTAGCTGATGGCTGTGCTCATTTCATATCATACACGAATTGGACCAGCACAGCCCAGATGGTTTTGCTTTGGGTGTCTGGACAAAACCAAGGACTTCCAATGTCACAACAGCCACAAGGCTGTATCCTGATGACAGCAGTTCTTCGGGCCAGGGCTGTTATCCTGATTGTGGGACAGGGAGGAAAAAGCTGGACCTCTGCTGCGCTTTCTTGGTGGATAGGCAGAAAAACCTGTCCTTCAGCATGCTCATTTCAGCCCAGTTGTCCATGGCCCCTAAGTCCAGCAGGGGAAAACCCTGGGCAGAAAAATAAATAGTGTTCAGCTCCTTTTCTTCAAAATGTCAATCTGTTCCATGATCTCATACATTAATAGAAAAATTTCTGCCATTTTTTCATACAATTTGTCACTTGAGACCTATATTTTCATTCTTTGAATTTTGCCAGTCATTTCAAGAGTTTCAGCACTGAGAAAAACATCTTCTCTCCATAACATCATGATGAAGGACTTACCTCTTCCAATTTCAAACTCAGTCTAACAATTTATCAGAGCAAATCTTTCATAAGATTTCTCAGTGATTTATTTTTGCTGTCATGAAAATGTTTTCTTATTTACAGGTTCAACATTTCTGCTAGTGTTGCATTCCAGACACTGTCTGCATGGTGGATGTTTCCACTGTCTTCTTCCTTCATGGGTGGAAATTGGTGACAATAGGAACTATAGCTAGTTGTACTTTTTCAAAAAAGGTAGTTGTACAGAAAAAAAAGTCCAGCTTTTCCAGTGTAACTTGTGAACATACTTGCTTAATGTGTGTTTCTGCTGTGCTCACAAAAAGTATATGCCTTCCCTGACCAGAAAAAACCCTAATGGAAGAAACTCTTCAGGAGGAAGGAGGTTTATTACTGTAACTCTGTTGAGTTCTGTAAAAGTGCAATGTACAATTTTGGCTCAATTTTGAAAATTTGAATCACATTTTAATTTTGTCTATTTTTCTCCCAAAATCCTTGTTATGACAGCTTGCCTATTTTAATATTAAGATTTATTTCCCTCCCATTTCTTAATATTCCCTGGAGACAGCAAAACAGCTTGACTACCATTAAATATGTATTTTACATTGGAGCCCAAATAGTTGATTGAATTGGTTGTTTCAGTGACTTAATCACCTAATTGCTGAGATCCTATTTCTGTGATAGAAATTGTCAGTGAGTTTGGAAGATCAGTTTCATTGCTGGAGACTGGAAATAATCTCCTTCCAAATGACATAAATAGTTGAACAATTCAGGCAAAATATGCCCTGAGTGTACATCCAATGCAAACTTTGGCTTAAGCAAGTTGGAACATCATGTCTGTTTTTCTTTAAATTCATTTTAATAGAATACATGGTGTCTACTTGAGTTATATTTTCAGATTATGACATTATTAAAATTATAATTTTGCATGTATATGCTCAAAGCCACATTTATGATTTTTCCCCAAATGTAGTCTTATATTGCTTAGATTAAAGATAATGCTGCAAACTGTTCATTTTTAAACAGATGCAATCAATATCACAATCTTCCAACATCTGCAGTGCAGAAACAGAGAGAACCTGGAGGGCTGAGGCTTTCCAAAAGGAAATATCATGAGATGAAAGTGAGTTAATATTTGGAAACTACATCTCATATATTTGTCTTGAAGATGGATTCTAGATAAAATCTCATCAGCTTTTCTATTTCTGTTTAAGTAAAGCATGTTCTTTAATGGTTAATAACACATCACTCCGGATCTACGTATTAGTACACATTCTATGTTTTAAATGGTTTTTATGATTGCTGGTTGGTGAGTGTATATCAAACCTGGCAAACTAGAGTAGTGCTCACTCAGCTCCTCAGTTTGGCTGGAAAGAGAGCCAAAACACGCTCTTGAAACTGAAGGAGAAAACCTGAGGTGTGGCACGGAGCAAGAGCAGAGAGTAGATGTGCTCCATAAAAAGGTCCTTTGCCTGCTCTTCCAGCAGTATTCACTTTTTTACACACTAATATCTTTGGAAGTGGTAATTTTATGGCAAATCCAAGGATGTAAACACCCAAGTTACGTTCCAGCACTAGCAGGAGAAAAAAGCCTTGTCATAATGCCAGGAATTCTCTTGGAAACTTTGGGTAAGGACTTTGGGGAGGTAACTTCTGCTGAGGAGAAGGAAGAGCTTTGTGGCTGTGTGGTGAAGGTGCTGCTTCCCCACTGCCCACCAGCCTGGCCTTGGGGACATCAGACATTCCCAGCAAACCCAAGGGGAGAGCATGGCAAACTCAGCATCTGAACATGAGATCCAGTGAGCTTAACACCTCCACCATTCGTGGGACCTTTTCCTATGTGATTGCTAGGAGATTGAAGGCTGGCCCTGAGGAAGGAGCCGGGCTCCCTGTGCAGCCCTGGACTGCAATGGGTGGGTGGGATGAGATGCCTGGGCTCCTGCACCATGCAGGAAGTGAGGGGGAGAGAAGAGTCAGGTCCTGAGAATGAAGGCACATGTAAAAGTGAGACAGACATTGCTACTCACCATCACAGCAGGTCTGGGGCTTGGTTATGTACCATGAAGAGCTGTCTGGGAGCTCGGCTGAGCTCTGCTGGCAGTGGGAGCACTGGCAGCGCTACCTGGAGAAGTGCAGTGCACAACACTTCTGAAACTCCACCTTGGGAATTAAACTCAATGCAGCACTAAAGTTTCACAAAACGTTTCAGGCTTTGACATAGTTTGACACAGGATTTTACGGTGACCTTAAAAGCGTGAGGCTGGAGTGATGTGTCAGGCAGGTGGATACTTCTCCAGATTCGCTGTGCAGCTCACTCTGTTGCTAAAAATCTAAATAATTATAACTTAGATACAGCCAAACAGATACTGGATTGTTCTCACTTTTTTAAAATAAATTCACTGCCAGACTGAGACATTGTATGCCAAGTTTCAGACTGGAGTGCATTTTATGGCTGAGTTATAAACCCCTGGAAGAAGAGGTTTGCAATGTAAATGCTGACACAGCCAGAGCTGTAACAGAGTGCACGGTATTGCAATGATATCTCATTTACCTCTAGCAAGGAGCATATAAGAAAAACTAAATAATGTATTCCTGCTGCTACAGATCATTTAATCAGTAAAACTTATCTCTGATTTTATTTGGTAGGTTAAAACTACAATTGTTGTGCTTTGATTAAGCAAGAGCAATGATAGTCTGTATATTTCTCTGCACCACAAGATTTACATATGTACATGTGATAAAACACACATTTATTTTAAATTTGTTTAAAACTGTTTTACATAAAAGGAATATTTAGAAAGAACAGAAAAGCATAACAAAAAGTAAGCAAAACTACAGCAACTTCTTGCAAATGACTGCAGCCGTCACAAAAGGTATGTACAGGTGACTGTTGCATGTGATTGAGCACCCAAACAGCACCTGGTGCTGCCTTTTTTCCAGATATGAATAATTTACAGCAGAAACCCCAGAAATGCTCTGCTGTAGCATGACGTCTGCTTAACTGAGCAGGAAAGGCTTGCATTGAGCTAGCAAGTTAAAAATGGGAGGACAGTCGTTCATAGGTAATCTGAAGAGAGTGGTCTGGAAATTTTGGCCACTGACTGCTGGTCTCTGCCACTACCCACAAACGCAGCACATCTGTTGGGGATGTACGTGGTGCAGAATTTGCTTGATCAAATTTTCTCTAGGTTGGTCCTGTGTAAGAGCCAGTGCCTATGCCTTGGCAATCTGTACTGTGACCTCTCTGATGTCCATTACTGGCTCTGGCTTGGCAAGCTGCACTGCAGAATAAACCTTCTAATTCTGAGAAGTGGTTTTTCAGGCACCGCCGTCATTTCTGGATGAAATATGTACAGCCTTCTGGAGCAGACAAATAAGTCTACCCATGCAATGTACAACGTTTTCTCCTGTCCTTTATAAAACTGAAATGACTGAAATAATATTTCAGAAGAAGATTTTGCTCTCCTTGCTCCAGTGTGCTTTGGCAGTCCCCATGCAGTGAATAGTTTCTCCAACTTCAGAGGAATGTCTCTTGGATGAAGATAGGGCTCACGGTGAATTTAGCTGGCCAGCTGCTGCTGCAGGAATTCAGGAACATGCTCTTACACATTATACAGGAAAAATTACACAAATGTCCAACGACAAGTATACATTGTTGACATTGTATCCAAGAAAAACTATTGTATACATGAAAGAATGTGTCTTTTTGGCACTAGCTGAAATAAGAACAGTGAAGAATTTGTGGTCTGGGCTGTTTTTAAGTCTTTACATGATGAGACTGAGCACGAGTTTCTGAGCATTTTTGCAACACTTCCCCATATTGGTCCTCTTCCCTGTCCCCTCGCCAACAGTTCTGCACAGTTTGCTGAGCGTCCCCTTGAGCTCTGAGATTACTGATAAATCCTATATTTTTCTGCGTAGGCACAGGAATCAAATTGAAAAACTCAAACTGATTTTCTTTTTTGTAATTTGTTTATTTCTCCACCTACAAAGCAAAGGCAGTCTTTGCTCTGTAATTTAATGTCCGCCTCTTTTTCCACCAGGTTGGTTTGGTATTTCCTCTGCAAACCTCAATTGTTGGCATTAAAAACTTGGCCATTCCAACTCTACTGAACTAAAACTTGGCAAGCAGATTGTCAGCTAGCATTTAATTTATTCTTCTAAAATACCTTGCTTTTTATGAGTAATCTATGACCAGTCTTTATCCCTGAAATCCTCACAACCCTTCTAGGTCTCCTGAAAGTGAATCACTGGAAGCAACTAGCTTGAAATGCTGCTGACTCCCCTCACAAACACATAAACCAGAGACTGCAGAGCCCAAATTCTGTACCAAAGTGCAGTTATCTTTCTGTCTGTCTGTCTGTCTGCCTGCCTGCAGGCAGCCTTTCTTAATGCTTCTCCATATCAGGCCAAAGTCTCTCAGCAGAAATTGAAAGGTAGACAGTCCTTACCAAAGTCAGAAGGGCAGAGAAGCAAGAAGGCATCGAGTAAATCTGTCCTGGTGCAAGATCTGGGCTGTGTCAACTCAGTGCTCTGGCAAAGTGTTTCCTGTTAGAAAAGGAGGAATAGTGTAAAGGAGTTTCTACTTCCAGTAATATATAGGAGACTGTACCAACTAATTATGTTTAAAAATGGTGGGGTCGAGGTGTAGAGACGCCCAGATGAAACTCCACGGAAGCAAAGCTCACCCTAACCCAGAGCAGTAGCTTGCGGCCAGAGGAAGGAATAAGACAAAGAGGCCATGTTGTAGGGCCAGGTGGGTTAGGAAGTGGGAAAAGCCCTTTACTACTGCCTGTAAAGGTAAAAGTGTAAAGTGTATCCAAGTGCACTTCAGTGCTGATAGTCAGGAGTGACGAAAGGTGGCTCTGAAAGCTCCCTGTGAGCAAAGGGAGGAGCAGGTTTCACAGAATCATTGAATATTCTGAGTTGGAACGTACCCACAAGGATCATGAAGTCCAACTCAAGTGAATGGCCTGTTCAGGGGTCAAACCCATGACCTTGGCATTATCAGCACCCTGCTCTTAGCAGTTGAGGTAATCTTAGTGATGAGAGACAGTCCTGACCTTTCTTGACCACCAGCTGACGTCTCTCAATGTGTGCTGTCTCCAAGTGTGGGTTGACAGCCACTCAGCCCTCTTCCTGTGTGGTTAAATCAGGGTGCTATCCCAGCAGCATGAGGAGCTCACTTTATGTGGACAAACCCTCTGGTAGCCAGCCCTGCTGCCATGGCCAAGTGCAGCATATTTGTCCAGAGCCAGCTGGTAATTAAAACCTGATCCCAGGGGAAATATATATATATATATATTTAAAGCCAGGAAAAAAAATAATAAGTGCTTATTTGTCAAGAAAATGTGGGTAGAATAAGGTGGAGCTGCTCAAAGGTGTATAGCTAAGGATGATAGTATTTAGATTTCTTCCTCAGAAAGCCATGGAAAGGCAAGTGAAGGTCCCACGCTCCCCAGCTCTGACCTCATCACCTCACCAAGGCTATGGAGCTGGTGGGAGCTGGATTCACTTTGGAAGAGCAGGGAGAACAGGGAAAAAGCTTTCTGACCATGATTTTGACACAAGATTCCTGGGAAACGTAGCAGACACTATCTGATTCCTGGCAAATCACACATACAGGTAATAGCAGCTTATTTAAAGGAAGGCCTCTTCTCTATCTGCCTATTTTGGAGGGGAAGAAGGTACGCAGAGCACTGTAGTTTAACTGCTGGGTAGCAACTCCATTTTTGGTCTGCTAGCAATGAAAGGCTGCTTGGGTTTGTGGTGTACCTTAAGTACTCCCTGATTGACATGGGAAAAACTGTTCAAAACCTAGTATGCCAGGATGGATGATATTATTTTTCTGAACCCAGTTGCAGGGTATTCTCTTGGGATAGGTGGCATACCATCTGACTCATCTGCTAGTAGGGTGTGCTGCTAAGTGACCACAAGTTAAATAAACTTGAATTCCTCAGTCATGGCTGAGGGATAATGAGGAAAGTTCCCTTCAGCTCTGCGAGTAGCTTCTGCAGGTGTTGGACATCTGGAACTCCCTTAGCTCCCAAAACCTATTAACCATGGAGAAGCAAACAGACTGAGTAGATTATTGTGGGTTTGGACGAAACAAGAAATCAGAGACCTTTCTGATGAACAAACACCGCTTGTAAGTGCTTGCTACAATCACTGTTCCCATGTTAAATGGCTTCTCTCTAGAAGTTACCACAAAGTCTTTGCTTTTCAGAAAAATCGTATAATCAGAACAAGTTACCTGGTCAGGACAGTCCTTATAAAACACTAAAATAAATTCTCAGGCATATGAGTCATTTATTTCTTCATATGTCAGGAAAACAGAATACATGTATAAAGCCACATAATTCTGTAAAGATAACTTGTGCTGAAATTCAACAAAGCATGTTATTTTTAGTAGTTGCGGATCATAAGTGGACATTTTACAGAGAAACCTACAAAAGCTAGTTGTGCTTTCTGGTAGTAATTACCTCCCACAAATATGACTCACTTCTGCAGTTTAAATGCAATGGTTTAGTGTCCCAAAATCAACAGTTTTATAAATAAATCTCTGAATCACAGACTGAATGCCTGAAGTGTTTAAATATTTCTTGCTGGCCTGGGAAGTAGTTTGAATTTAAGGTTTTTCTTCATAACGAATTCCCAGTGAGAAGGACTGACACTGAAAGGGACTGAATACAGACAAAGTAGGAAGTCTGCAGTGATATAAGCTGCTCCAGAGGTCTGGAGCAGGGTAGCTTAAACTAAGTTTTCTCAGTCTTAAGTATTTCTGCTAACAAGAAGTGGGATTATCAAGCTAGATGTAAATGGGACCCAGGACGGAATCAAATTTTCCTATTTCCCAGCATCCTCTTCTACGGAAAGTGTACCAGGAGCTGGGGTCGCCTTTCTCCACGCAGAATTGGGGGGACTGTTTCAGGTCTCCTGAGGGTGCAGATCATCTCCATAAGAAATGAGGAATGACCATAAAAGAAGAGGTCTCTCCTCAAACGGCCAGCAATGCTAAAAAAGAAAATAATTTCATTTTCCGAGATAATTGGATTTTATGTTGTGAAAACTAGAGTTAATGTAATAGTTAATAACTATAGTTAACTTGTAGTTGGTTGTTTTTGAAATGACATGAGGTTTTTCGCCTGAATGCACAGAGCTTTGCTTCCTGCCTGACGTTCAGCACAGAAGCGCTCCTGCAGGAGGGCGATCGCTGCCGTTGTGGCGCATCCGCGGTCCCACCGGGAATGCGCCGCACGGTCGAGGGAGCAGAGCTGCATCAGGCATCCCCTGTCCCGCCCGCTGCTGCTGTTGCTCCACATCAGCTCTCAGCTCTTTCTGGTTTCGCTGCCTGCTCCGCAGCTGTTCCCGCGGCCGGTCTGTCTGCCCGGAATTGGCAGGGCGCGGGGAAACACATCGGCTCTGCGGCCGCCAAGGGCCGGCCGCTGCCAGGGCGCGGGGCGGCCGCCGGCGG
>VWPU01024665.1:0-19678 GCA_013398955.1 Callaeas wilsoni | reverse complement strand
CGGGCGGGGCGGGGCGCGGCAGGTGGCGGCGGGCGGGCGCACCTGAGGCGGGAGCGGCCCCGCGGCCGCCGCCGAGGTGGGGCTTTGTCGGGCTGTCGAGCCTAATGGGAATTAATTTTGCCAAGTTTCAGGTCGTGGTCGGAGTAGCGGAGCGATCCGCCCCGTTGCTGTGCCATGTTGGGAGCTGTGGCAAGGGGCAGAGGAGAGAGGCGTCAGGCTCTCTCCACGGCAGCAGCTGGGGCGAGATCAGCTTTAGCTTGTCCCGAAACCTGTGTGGGGTGAGGTGCCAGAACCGATTAACCTCGTGGCCAAATCCAGGGAAATTAGATTTCCTTAATTCTGATTCTCACTAAGTTGTTTGATTATCATGACGGACAACTCCTGGCAATTGGTTTATTCCTGCCGACGGCATCTTGTTGCCCATGGTACCGGACACTGCTCAGATTTGGCATAGTAATGACCCGCTGAACACTGTCCCTGCTTGAGCTGTGCGCAGCATGGCTCAGTGCTTGACAGTGTTATGACTGAAATTTTGAGCCATCTATACCTTAATGCCTCGGGGCAACTGTGATCTGGGTCATATCCAAAGCTAAAGTCTAAGTGTTAGGCTTGTCTGGCTTATCTTCACGTGGGACTGGAATTCCAAGGCATACTAACTGAAAGATAAGAGGGGACAGTCATTAAATTTTGAGGCAGAGCCGCCTCCCTAAATGGCAACACAAAGAATCCATAAAGATGAAGATCCTAAAAGCAGCTGCAGTCAAGGCATTATGAGAGTGAAGGGAACCAGGAGTAATTGCTGGTCTTAAGTAATTGGATCACTGAGATTTCATCTAGACAGAAAATTGAATCCCCAGGTCTGGTTAGTTCAGCTTAGGAGGGGGAGAGCCACAGAAAGATAAAGCTAGACAACCCAAAAAGGAGGCACTACACTGTATAATGCTTTTTTGTCTGACTAAAGAGCCTGGTGAACAGAAAACAATAGGACCATGAAGTTTTTAAACTGCAGCTCTCATGAGGCACCCCAGCTGCATTTTTAAATCAAAACATTTTCTGACTCCCATCCTCCTTCATAAAAGTACCCAGGAAAAAAACATTTCCAGTATAAACTGCTACCAGTAATATGCAATGCTGGTAGGTTACATTTCTCCCTTACTGTAGTTAGTCTTTTAGTTCAGTGTGATAGGTTAGGTAACAGAAGGCTTTATTGAAATTTTGAAGGCTTTCTGCCAAGAAAGTCTAGGTGCATGAAAATTAATAATAGCTGAGTGTTAAGAAAGTGGATTATGTATTTACTCATTGTTTCCAGGCTAATTTTAACTTCACTGATTAAATTGTGGGCCTACATGAATACTTGTTCCTGTACACAGAATGACAGAGACAAGCAGCTGATGAGGGAGAAAACAGTAAGGCTTGCTTTTTCTCTTTGTCAGGGCAGTGCTGCATTAAATTTATCTTGTAGCTATGGTTCTAGAGCAGAAACCATACCAGAGTCCTGATCATCTTTTCAGCAACTTGTGTGCCATTCTATTTACTTTAACAGGAGTTTATATGTAGAACTGATTGGACAACTGAGTCTTAGATAAGTACAGGGAGCTTTGCTTACATCAACTGGGTTATAAATCCACCAGCTCTGGAGTCAGGAAGGAATTTCCCTCACAAGCATGTCAGCAACATAATTGGGGCAAGGGAACAATCTGCCAGGACAAAGAGAAAGGAATTGTTAGAACCAGGTGGGTGTATAATACACACACAATTTCATTCAGTTCTAGTGGAAACATATTTTGGGACTGTATTCTTTTGGGGTTTGTTGTTTTCTTCCTCCCCTACCCTGCCAAGAGTCACTCAGAGGATGATAATGCAGAAGTGCAAAAAAATCACTGAGACTCTCTATGTATGTATAGAGGATTACCATGTGCAATTAACTGACTGGAGAGTAAATTAAGGTCAGTAGAGGCTAAACATATTTCAGAAAATGAAAAAAAAAAACAACAAACCCCCACTCTGTTTCTCAGACTCCCTGAGAACACAAATAATAAATGAAATTTTTTAAAATTACAAGAATAATTTTATTTATGTGCTCACTAAGAAAAAATCTACCCTGTTTATTTGAATCCACTCATTTCAGGGAAATTCTCCATCTTTATTTAAATATACATCTTTTTCAAAAGGAAATGAAGAGCCAAGAGAGAAGACAGACTAAATAGCACAAGGCAGCATTTGCAAAATCAGTGTACAGCATACAGGTGGACTGAGCCAGAATGTATCTGCCTGTCTGTCTCTGAACACTTTATGGGAACAGGTGTCTGTTTTGTTGCAGGGATTACCATAGAGCTCCTTCACTCTGGGGAAAGGCGCTGTGAGGTTCAGGTGATATCACCAATACAGAAAGGAGGGACAACAGCAGATTTAGGTGATCTTACGTGCAAACATCAGGAGAGATGAAGAATTAAGTATGAAATTACGGAATGGTATTTTTGCCTGTCTATAATATCGTTTGGAGCAGTCACCTGATACCCACAGATGTTTGGTTTGTTTCCTTTTGACCTAGCTGTAAAATATTCCCCTTACATATGAAGACATTAACTTTTCCTTTTGTTAACAATAAGGAGTTACCTAGCAGCAGTCCTGTAAACATGATACTGTCATCTATCTGAGAATAATTGAAAATTCTTCCTTCAGCAGAAGGATGTTAGAAAATTTTGCCCTGATTTCTGTACCACTTCCTTTTAGCACTGCTTTTCCCACTGTGTAGTAGCATGGGCTCATATCCTTATTTCTGCACTTCTCAGAAATCAGGATATGAGCCAACTTCATGCTGCTCTTGCACAGAATGGAACAAACATGAAATAACACATAAGGCAGAGGAAGAAAAAAATCCAACAAAACGATAAGTGGTGGAAAAAGGAAAAAGAAAAAATGTAGTGAAAGGAAATTCCCAATTACAGGCGAGCCCTCATTAACATGCAAGTCCAGCCTTCTCATCCTCTCGCCTTTCATTGTTGTCTCTTGTTCTTTCAGTTCCCACCCCCATTCTGAATTTCTTTAAGTATGACACACCCAAGTAGGCATACAAACAATGAGTCTGTCCTTCTCTTGCTCACTTGAAGAATTTTCTGCCTACCAAAGTGGTTTTTTTCCTCCTCTAGTATGTAAACAAAGCAAAGAGGACAATTCTCAGCTTTTGAGCAATGCAGACAACAAACTTACAAATAGGAAGGATTAAGCAACAGTAACTAACAAGCCGAGTTTCTTCTAAGGTCAAGACTATTGGCTCATCAGTGCCTAAGTATAACCAGTTAATATTAATAGGAGCATTGCACAAGTTAAACAAGAAAAGTAGGCTGTTATCTCGGTAGTGTAATGAGAAAAAATAGCAGGAAGCATGAGTTGGGATTTCCAAAAAAAACCAGGAGGTCAGAAATTCCTCAGTTTAGATTCCTGGCTCATTCACTGATTCATTGTGCCCTTCCTAAAGTAAATTACATGACTCGCCTGACTAATTTTCTTCATCTATAAAATGGTACAGTGCATGACAGCTACACAGAGTTTACGTTGGTAGAGAACTCTTGTTTATCAAGTTAATTTGGATTACTAATAAAAGAAAAACATAAAGGACAAAGCAGACCGGTTTAACACCAATTTGACATGAAATTAAAGACTAACCTATGCCCAGAAATAGCTGCATCAACCCAGATATGTATTGAATGTTGTCCAAAATAGGGCATGAACTGGCATGACTTAACTCAGATCTGAAACAGAATTAAAACAGACTCTGGCAATATTTTTATGAAAATATTTCTTCTAGTGTTGAAGCACTCAGGTTTTCAGAATGACTCATTTTAGCTTCCCCCATTACTTCCAGCAGGCTCCCAAACACCCCTTCAATTAAACTTCCTCCCATTTCCTGGGTCCTTGTTTTAAATTTCTTCATTAGACTCCACTCCTGGTTCCCAGCTCTTTACCCAGCCTGCCCTTCTCATCTTGACCTGCATCATCTCCTTTTTCAAATATATTGTCTTTTTAATTCTGTTTCTATTGGATGGTTTCTTCCTTCATGCTGATTAGAGGTCAGCAAGGGAAGAAACGATCACTGAAAGATTAGCAACTGCTCTCAGTTTTCTGTTCAACCTCAACACAAGCAACTATAGCACAAGTTTCTCAGCAGTGATGCAGTGGTGTTTTGAACTTAGTCCTACTATTTCTGATTGGCAGCTATGCAGTCTGGTCATGCATGTGAGAGATTTATCTGCTAAGTAAGCATGGAATATTTTCAAACTTAATTATTAAACATTCATATGTCTCCAACAGGCGCAAAATGCTGTTTTACAAAGTCTCATAATTTGCCCACGTTTAAGCAGATTTTCCTAAGGATTTCAATGGCACATCTTTGATATTATTGTCTCTTTCTATGAAATCTCAGCCTCCTACTGAAAGGTAGGGATTGCCAACCAGTGAGATGAGAATCCGTTAGAAATCAGATGCAGGCCTTATCCTGTTTCCCTTTCTCTTGACTTGGACTACACAAACAATAATCACAATGAAAACAATAAGGGACAAACCATAAGCTTAAGCTTAATGTAAGAGGAAGCAATGGATTCATTTTCTCTGGAAGGATAAAGCTTCTTTCTTCCCTGTAACCTCCCCTGTACTTTTACTTGATACAAGATGTTTTCACAGCCTTCAGAAAAATCAGACACCAGCTGACTAGTAGGATGATGCCATGTTATGTCAGTAGTACCCCAAACGTCCTTTCTTCACACATCCTGCAGTGTGACATCGCTACAACGCCCTCGCCAACACCCTTCTGGGAAATTAACAGCCATTACCCTACTGCCACTCAGTGAGGACCAGAGTTCCTTTACAAACTTTCAGATTACAATGCATTCTGAAATAAACTTCTGTGAGGGGAATGGCCAGTAATGAAGCACTGGCCAAACAAGTTTGTCTGGGTACAGTTCCAGAGCTTCATCTCAGAAGCAGAGTAAGCTTGCCCTGTTTTGTAGGAAGCAACTACCTGGTAAAGGATGGCTCAGTTACACCGGCAACGTGCATTAGCAGCTACAGTTATCAGTATACTATTGATTGCCAGTAATGCACAGAATACTGCCTCTTTTGCTTAATTAGTTTTGACTACATACTGAATCCAAGGAACTACTGGGCTAGAGAGGCATTTCCGAGAAGTGGCTGAGGATTTTTTTCATATTATCAAAACAGCGTTCTTTAAAAAGTATGAATTACTTCATTACTCAGCGTGGGATATTTCATTCCATATGATTAAAGTTTTACAAAGTTAACAGTAACTGGATCTTACAAAGTGAAATGTCAGCCAGCTTCATAGTCATAGACATTACCAGCCTGGTTCATAACTGGTATGAACTAGCCATTCAGTTTCATTCTATCTGGACAGGTCTATAACATATCTATACCATGTAAAACAGCAATTTTTTTCAAAAGCAGACAATCTTACAGCTAATTGTTAAAATAAAAGCAGAAATAGCTTAACTTGTTAGCCAACCTTGTTAGCCTTCACAAAGAACAGTCATGAATGAACCTCGTTATTTTAAAAGAACTGAAGACTGATTATCCACCTCTAGGCATGGGAAATTCCCTGTGTTCCTACTATAAGATGTGTAACATCAAATCACAGTGAAAATATTATAAGCAGTCAGCTATGTTCATTCAAAGCACAGAGAATTAATCTACTGCAATTTGGCCTTGTGCATTGTTTCTTAGAAATTAATTCCGTGGGCTTGATTTTTTGGGTTTGATTTAATCATGTTTTACGCCCACTTTGCCATTCATTGTAGTAACACAAATGACTGTGGTAGGAAATATTCACATGCTTTTGCCTCCAGAGCTGCAAACTATTATAATAAACATTAAGAATGTAAATATTGTCACCAAAGAGTATGTCTTCATTGCACTGTTTACTCAAGTCAGGCCTTTAAAATCACTACACTGTTAAAATATATTCACACAATAAGTCTGTCTATTTACAGTAATTTCTAAGCCATGAAGATTTTTACCCATTTTCCAGAACACTCAGTGCCTTACTAGCTGGGCTGCCTTGGTACAGATAAACCACAAAACTAAAGGATTATGGCTATTTCCGTTCCTAGCGAGGAAGAAATCCAGTGCAGGACAATGGTTTCTCCTTTGTTCAGATACCTGCCTTTAACTTGTTTTGAAAATAAGGGGTTTTATTTTCTTAGAACTCTAGTTGCAATAGGCATATGAGTCCGTTTTGTAAAACCTCCTCCTCTGTCCTAACTTCTCCATTATTCTTAAAGTAAGCACAAAATTGCAGAAAGCTGCAGAAAAAGCAGAATGGCAAGAACCAATTGCAAAATGGTGATAGAATGTGTATCTGATTCGTTGATGGCAGGATACATCCAAACCAACGTGTTTACCAATATGCTTGGCACTATCTGCACTCCGTGGAACAATGCACTGGACCATTTGTATGGGAACAGAAGCAAGAAATGATACTGCCAACCCAATACACTCACAGCATGCCCCTTATCATTGGAAACCCAGGAGAACAGAGTGCCTTTTCTGTCTCTTCCTTTGAACTGTAGTTCAAATCCATGAGGAAATATGATGATGTTGATGGTTTTTTGTACACACCGATTTCTCTAAGACTGTTCTCATTATAACAACAATGGTTGGCCTTGATCTTAAAGGTCTCTTCCAACCTAAACAATTGTAAGAGACTATGATCTTTGCCTGCCCTGATCAAATTTTTGAATAAGGCTCCTTGTCCTTTCTTTTTCCCAAAATAATACATAGTTCAAGATTAAGAATTCTGCTCCAAACTAGTGTATGAAATAGTACTGGGAATTTACCCGCAAATAAAAAAAGTATGCTAAAATCTTATTTGCAGTGAAATAAATCTCAATTGCAATGGAAGTCTGCATTGCCAGCATACTATTATCCTTTCCTCTAGAGTCATCCTGGTCCTCATATAAAAGAAGTACCTATGTCCAAATAGTCTTTCATTTCAGGAGTTAATGATTGGCTATTACTCTTTAAAATCTGGAATTGCCTAGCCAGCTGAAGAACCTGATATGTCCCCTGTATATCACACACAAGCTTGTAAAAACATGGGTGCTACAGCTCATCGGACATGAGGGGAAAGAGCAACTCAATAAACTGTTCTTGATTTTGTAATATGTATTCTAACTTTCCTGTTGTTCTCTAAACTATTGGCAACTACTTCTCATCTCCTTTTTCAGAACTCAAGATACACATTAGGCCCATGTCCAAGGTTTATTTGCAGCAAGTTATCCTTGAATCTTTGTTGGTTTTGTTTTGTTGGGGTTTTTTAATTGTTACTGGATAAGGGTCCTTTTCACCAAATGTGTATCTCATTTGACCCACAGAGAGAAGAAAGAAAAAAGTGTCACCCTGTAACACTTTGTATCATGCTGAGCCTTAAATTAATATTTTATGTGCTTATTGTGCTTTCATTTAATCTCTTTTTCTGTTCAGAAACAGCTGTATCCAATGCTGCCAGTGCACAAAGCCTATAGTATTTCATATTAATGCATTCTTACACAGAGACTCTGATGGTTAGGGAGGCCCTTGCTCAGGGATGGGAGCTGTCAGATAAGAGGGATGTTTACCAGTTAAGGTTTCAAACAGCAGTGCCATGAGAACATATTAATCAGTTGGAGATCTCAGATTGGAAGAGGAAACAACTTTTCCCAGTATCTGGTAGAAGACTATTTTAGTCTAGCAGGCAATTAGCCAATCACAGAATGGAGAGAGACAGTAAGCTGTAGAACAGATACAGGGAGTTCTCTCCAACAATTTCCCTGACCACTGTGATTTTCCTCATATTTCAGTCATTTGTAAGACTCATCAAGCAAGAACAGGGAAAATACATGGTTGAACATTAAAAGGATCCTGAATTATAATGCTAAGGCTAGCTAAAAATAAATCTGATTCTTATCTTTTTTGGCTGGAAGGCATCCTGTGAACTAAAAGAGATAAGAGATCAGACACAGCAAATACAAAATTATTTCTTCACTTAACACAAGAGGGATTTAGCATGGACATTCCCTGGAACAGTGCTTTAATGCTAGTACTTGTGTGACACTCACAAAATTCAGGTGTAGATAAAATGTAGGCACTTGGTTCTCACTAAGCATCTAATCCCAGCTTTCAGCAAGTTTAATAGTTACCAGTTAAATCACGCCTAGAGAAAATCGTTAATTGCATAGGTAAATTTTCACCAGCTGGAATTTATATTGGATTCTATGTGCACATACCCAATAGAATAAGGGTCCCAAGGGGAAAAAGGAGACAGCAGTTGCAACTCCTGTCCTTAACCAAAGGAACAGTCATACTACGCTGTCTGTTATCCCCCATACTAATTAATACATGCATGGGTTATATTGCGGTTATGCTGTAATTCTATCCACTTTACGCAGCGGCTCTGTTATCAGCTCTGTTCCTGTGTGAGTCTGTCCTTTGGTAATGTCATGGGCTCTGTCATTCGGTTGTTTTTGAGACCTGCTCCACATCTCGGTTAACACTTCACTACCTCTGCTGCAGGAATGTCTTACAGTACTGCCCTTCTTGCCCCAGTCTAAAATCTGATACAAACTGCTCTGCCTCAAAAGCTGTCCAATCTGAATGGACACGCAGATGTACTTTATTTTCTTTTTCTGGTATTGAATGACTCCGTGCTTGATTCTTTCATTATCAGACTTACAAAAAGTGTTTATCTGTAAGAGTTTGCCACCCTGAATTATCTTTTTTCCTGTGCTCACCCTAGAGGACCACTAGAAGGTTGTGAAAGCCTTCAGCTAGCTCACAGCATGCCCAGACACAGCTGTCCCAGAAGTCTCTTTTTGCATTGCTTAAATGAAATAGTTGTACAGAAATGGAGAAAGTCATGTGAAAACAGGGACTTAAACTACTGTATGGTCCCTCATGGAAAATAAGTGAGCAGACAGACAAAAACAGAATTTGTCTTGAAGTGTGCAAGGCCACAGAACAGTATCACAGTGCACATGCTGCAAGTGATGTTCACTCTGCTAAATAGGTGGGATGGATACCAAATGACTTTAATTTATCTACTTAGCTAGGCAGATAAGACTAGACTAAGGGGACTTCAAGAACATTTCCTAATATGACTTTTTCAGGAAGAGATTGCAAGGTATAAAAGCGTAAGCCATGCTTCCTCTCCTGCCCTATTTTTGGACATCAGTAGCCTTGTGTAACTCTTAACTTTTCCTTTCTCTGAGAAGAAATGCTTCAGAGTTTCATCATAGTAATTTTAGTTTTTGTTGTCGGGAACAAACATGCCTTCCTGAATTTTTTTAAGAGCCCACTGCAGACAGAGATCCAGGTGCAACCTGCATAAGCAGGTCTATGTTAGCTCTAAATGAGCTAGTCTGGGTACTATAGCAGCAGCCTGTTATTGGGGACCTGTGGTTACTCTGCGCTAAATTAGTGAATTAATGAACTAGTAACCTAGAAAATTAGAAGGCTACACTGATGGATAAATGCAAGTCAACTAGTTAAAATTAGCTTAAATTTGTTAGGACAATCTGTAGTTACTCAGGATCTACAGAGCTGAGAACTGTATCTGTGATCTTGGACCTTCAATTACACTCTGCCATGTAGCAATACATTACAATCTCATTGGCCAGTAGATCACTGAGTCGATCTGAAATTCAGGACCCGGAATCCCCAGCTATTGCTCAGCCTTACACTGCAATGAAATCCAGCCAGGCTTGACCTTCTCCACCACCTGATTTCATGGGTGGAATAAGAATTGGGCATGAGGCCAGAAAGCAGCTATGCTGTGCTCTGGTATGGTCTCTGATCTGGAGGAACTAAGGAACTAGGGTTTGGTTATACTGAGTAGCACAACGCTTTGCAGGTTAGACTGGACTTGAGAAAGTTTAGACTGTTTTAGATTAATAATGTGTTTGTTGAACACTGTGTGTATAAAAACCTTTTTTTTTTCCTAAATTTAATCACTGCTTAATCATGCTTCCCCAGCAGACAGTAAAAGAGCATAAACACTTTAGATTCTTTCCCTGTTTTCCTTAAAAGAGTGTACCATTAATGTCGTGTTTCTTAAGAGTTACTTTGGGGGTGTTTCTAGGCTTGACCTCTGGATAATCATCCCTCTGTATATAGCAACATTTCACCCCATATATTTAAGCACTTAGACTTTAAACATCTCTATTTTTACTACATTCACCTTTTAAGGAAGGTTTAATTTAATTAATGAGGTCATGGTACCCTAACTCTCAACTTCTGTTTGCAATGTTCAAAAACTTTGCAAAAAAGCTATCTGAAAAGTATCATGTTTGTTGTCATGCTGCATTTATGTTTGTTTCCTAAGCAATACAACAAAGACATCTATTAATGAAGAGCAGACACTCAGTTAACCACGGACACAGTTTTTTAATCAAGTAGCATTTAATTTAATTGGAAAATCATTCTTTTGTAGGGCCCAAAGTGTGGAACCTAAACAGAGGTATATGTCAAATTGCTCTTCTTTGAATAAGTACTACAGCTTGCAAGACAGTAATTTTAAAATGTCAAGAAACATTTGCACCAGAGCATTTGAAAAGCCAGAAATTTTTACTTAAGTTTTTAGAGTTTTCACACTAAATAACTTATTCATCGCATAACTCATTTAACCTCCTTCTTAATTTCTTTTTCTGAAGTGGAAAATTATTTGTTTCTATTAAGTGCAAGCAATCCCATACTCTAAGCTAATTAAAATATCTACATGAAACATCCATAAAGCTACCTTAATTGGTTTTTTACTCCTGTTTTAATTTTTAGTGGGATTTCTATTAGTATTTTTTTAGCATGTTTTCCAAGAAAACAAGATGTGTATGAAGGGTTGGTATCCCTCTGACATATTTTTAATTAATTGGCCGATTTCAAGTGAAGCTGGCAGTGGCTTAGTCTGCCAGTTATTAAGTCTCAAAGTTACTGTGAGGACACTAGGGACAGCCACTAATGTGTCTCTTGACAGTGAATGAAGGAGAACTGAGAAGCCTTCTACTCTATTTGGCAGGATTTGAATGAGTCAACCCATTCTCCCACTGTGGTCCAGGCAACAAGCTGGAAAAAGGCAAGCAGAGGGTGTACAAATGATGTACAAATGACTAGACTGATGTACAAATTACTAGAGCTACAAGGTGGGGGGAAGGCATCTGAGATATAGGAGGGAGCTGAGGGTATTGGAAAGAAGTACAGGAGGCAAAGAGAAAGACTGGAAGAATATTTTGATGGCATCATGGTGGGAAGTTGTAAGGAACACAGAATACAAATTTATCAAAAAACAACCTACATTGGTTTTACTACTCATGAAACACAGTAGTGGTTTCATAGTTCAACATTGTCTTATTTTTAATGGAACCTATCTGCAGATAAATTATTTCAGCTAATGAACATATAGTGATTTATATGTAAGAGAGATTTTAAAAGGAACATTGAATCTTATGACTTTGTTCTCATTGAAAGATGCAAGAAAAATTGTAAAGTTATGATTTTAACATAATACTTTCTAATTTTCACCAAGTTCAAGATCTTCTCATTTACTCTCTCATGGACCAGCTGAACTGCATTCTTCCCAATGTCTAAATCTGTTAATATTTTTACCAGTGCGTACAAATATATCTGAAGTCAAATAAATAAAGACCTTTTGTGGGTATTCTTAGCTCAGAAAGTACACCTGTCTCTATGTCAGTTATGTGAACCATCTAGACTTAGAGCAGAAAATCAGAATTTACCATCTCAGTCTTTAAAGCAAATCATGGATTTGTTAGTCTGAGCTGCAGCTTTGCTTAAGGCACATCGTTTCTGCTGCAGCCATGCAGTGACTCAGGCTGCCTGCTTGTTGAGTGTGTGTTTATATGGCAAACCTTGCTGAGAAAAACTGAGCATGCTTTTATCAACATGCTGTTATTGAGCATGGGGGGATTCAAACTACTTGCCCTTGTAATTCTTGCTGTTTTTTAAAAGTTATGAAAAATCCTGAAGCTAAATTCTTTTAACGTGGGTACAGCACTCTGAGCTGGTTACCTTGAGCTACCTGGAGCTGATCTAGATACCTGGAGCTAAACCCTCCTGAAAATCTGTCTGCAGGGTGTTGTAGGGCATTTTTTCTCACTATCAGATCAATGACAAATACTGTGTGTTGCTAGAGGATGCAGATGCTGTTCACACACTATGTAAATGCATTTTGTAAAAATACACACTTCGGAAGGTTTTTTTAAGGGATCTCTTCTGAATGTATCTAAGGAAGTATGTGATTGAACAGCTCTGTAGAGGGATGCTTCAAAATGCGTTAAGAAGCTTTGGTGGTTTATTAGACTGTGTGGTTGTCAGCAAGAGAGAAAGCATTGGAAATACAGCGTATTTATATGTGATTATTCACGTTGTAATTGCCACTCTATCCTCAACTGTATTTCTGTAATGGGAAAAGTAACACCAAGAAAATGAGTGGAATTATTATTTGCAGACCTGCAGTGACTAATGGTGGCCATGAAAACTTAATGGACCTATGGAAGAACATTCTGTCTACAGGGGAGGGTGTTGTCCATAGGAAAATCTCTGTACAGAAGCTGCCCACACAGGGCTGCTGTGTGGTGTTACAGTGCAGCAGTGAGTACAGTGTTTCTGTGGAGGCTGTTTATCTAGCTCAGCTATCGCGATTTTCAAATGGGACTTTCATACTGCACTGGAAAGAGTTTTTCACACTTTCTCAGTTTGTAAAAGGCAGTTCCAGACCCTATTGTAAGGAGGTGTGTAGAGCCAAATAGCTGCTGATTCATGCCTTCTGTTCTGTGCCTGGAGAATTTTATGGATTACAGTGAATAAAAGGCTAATTTGTCTCCTGAAGCATATATTGATATAAATGTGATCACTTTTCTGCACTACCTAACTTGGGTTAATGGAGTGTTGCTTCGATGTATTGTGTTTCTGGCATGTTCTGACTGTATCCATAATGTCTTTGTGTGGCCTGAACTTCCTATTCATTACAAATCGGTGAACAGCAATAAGCAGTTCAACAAACAGATATTTCTTAAGCTGTCAAACTCAAAGCCTGAATAACCTAAAGAGAAGTGCAATCAGACCTGCCAACTGTAAACAACAAACACTGTTCTAAAATGCAGAATGGCTTACAAGTAATATAAAACTGAAAAGTTAGGTCGACCTGCAACTCAGCTGTGGTTTATGAAAACATTAATACACAAAAGAATGAAGGCAGCACCAGTGCCTGGTAACAGCTCCCTGCTTTTTTCTCTTTCTGTTGCTTTCATGCACAGTGCAACACACTACAAGCATACAAAAGGAAAGGGCTGCAGGGTTCCCTGAATTGTTCCAGTCTCTTCATGTTTGACTGCTAACTCCTATGCATAGAGATTAGAAGGAGCCTGGAATAGACTTTAAAGTCTATGAAGAAGCTGAAGCAGCAGCAGAGCAAGAAGTAGGTGTTCATTGCTCCATGCAGAAGCCTGAAAATGTACAGGTACTCTCCCTGTGAGTTTGGCCCTTCCTTTTACCTTCTATCTGTAAGAAATAATTCTGAAATTTTTGAGTCTGCACACACTTACACCCAAATTTGAAAAGATAAGGTCTGTTTCTTAGTTAACTTTTCCTCCACAATCTCCATTCTTCCAAACTGCTTTATCTGTTCCAGCAGTAGTTCCAGAATTCCTTTGGACATAATGTTATGTGCTGCACATTTCCATTTGATTTTCTGTAGCAGCATTTACTGAGGCTAGACAGGAAAATGCCCAGGTTCTCCAACCTGGAGCACCAGACTGGAATGATAGTCAGGTCATTTTTTTGTGTGTATGTGGTAGAAACAGATCCACCCTTGGTTCTATTTCTACAGAATAAAGCCATCAATCCCAACTGTATCATTGTAGAATTTTTACCTGGACCCACAACCACAGGCAGCAGGCAAATACTGGTCAACAACAGAAAAAAATCAAAATATACTAAGATGGTAATTTAGATATTATTTTAAAGAAAGGTTTTTATTCTTGGAAAAAGCAGTATGACTGGCAGTGAACCAGTTATCAGGGAACAGAAAATAAGGAGCTGAGTTTATTAGTCAAGGCTGTCTGTCTTTCATAGCAATTCATCAAAAACATGCATGTGTTGGAAGCCCTAGAGAGATGAAAAGGTATCTTTTCAGTCCTGGAAGAGGAGACTGTCCTTTCAAGGATACAATGGTGCTTTTCAGAAGAGCAGTGACTGTGCTACTTGTCCATCAATGGAAGGCTCCTTTCAGAGCAAATCTTGCTCTACCGCTTTAGGTAGCTATTCTCTAACATTCCAATTGACTAAAATTATTGTTGCATAAAATATCTATAAATATTACTTCTTTAATATGAGTAAAAATCAGGGGAAAACACAGATAAATTGCTTAAGCAACCACTTTCTGAATGGTGTCTGTTGAACCAGGCTCCTCCCTCACCACACGTTAAGAACTTGAGGAAGAAAGAAAACTCTGGACTTCAGTATTGAGGGCTTGCTTGTCTGACTTAGCCCAGCTCAAACTGTGACTGGCCAACGGGACTTCAGCCAAAAACACTTCACCTCTCATTCCCTTTCCCCTGTTTTTTCTATTCCACTTCAACACACAGTTTCCACAGAAACAGAGTAGCACAAATAGCACAGGTTTTTGGTGCCTTTCTGAATAAGTAAATGTAACAAAACAGTCTGCATATAATGTCTCATTTTGGTGAAAAGCTTTATTAGATTCAGAGGTTATCTGGATACTAAAAATTATAGTTATAATTCTCTCTTTTCTTTTTAAACCTTGTGTAGTAACTCCATGGATTGTCTGACAAACTGGCAGCAGAAATGCAAATCTAATATTCTATTTTATCACTTGGTTCAGGGCTTTTTCAGATTTCTTTCCTCCCTGCTATTCATCAGCAACATTGGCAAGTATCTAACAGAAGAAACAGGATCAGACAAACCACTATACCAGCCCACTATCCAGCTTCCACTGTGCCCCACAGCCAAGCTTAGTGTTATCCCTAACACTGCACTTATTTCATAGCTACAGGGTAATTTTGTACACTGAAAAATACAGTGAAGATGGTTGCTCTCAGAGTACACTCCATGTTCCCAGCTGATCACCTAGCAGGTACCTGAGGGGATTCAAGATTCTGCTCCTCATCCTTGCCTGCATAGGACAGCTTACTTGTGTGCTCCCAATATGGATGCACTGGCCCAGTGAATGCTCAGATAAAACAAACTGCTGTGAAATTACACATTTAATATTGCCTATTTCCTATTTGAAATCATGAATGTTTTCTATACTGTTTCTACAGAGCAGCATGAAGTCAGTTGTGCTCTTTTTGTGGAGCAGCCAGGAGGACCCAGGGATTACTTTTGCCAGTGCTAATTTGAACAACTCCATATGTGAATGATGAATGCCAGAGGTCTCCTTCATATATCCCAGTATCTTCAGACAGCAGGAAAGTGATGGGTGATAGAAGGGTGAACGACTACTTGTATTCCGGATTTTATTGTCCACATGCAGAATTAGGCACGTAAAGAAGGAGTACTACGTTGTGGCTATAATCTGGAAGTTAATCAAACTCAGGTACCAGGATTTTCTGTATGGATGATGAGGAATGAGATTTTAAAGTCATTCACAACTCTGAATAAAAAATACCCCAGGTATTCCCATAATCAATTTCAGTTTCACATCTGTGAATCTTTGATATGAATGCTGTGACTTCTAAACAGTTTCTAGTGGCCAGATCCAGTTGCACTGAGAAAAACAGGCATTTTATCAGGAGCTTAATAGGGTACAAAATTTCACAGCAGTAACAGTGATCAAAGGCAGCTAGAATAATTCACAGAAAACCCAGTGTGACAGCAGGCACAGGCAAGGCAGGCAGGCATGTAAAAAGCACACCCTGCTACCCCGCAGGCCAGAACTCAAGCAGCATGAGCTGACAGGAGGGCTCACTTTCTCCCTCCACCTTTGTAGCCTTCACTTTTCCTGCCGCATGTGAGGCAGCAGCTTTGCTGCAAGAGTCCCACCCAGCATCACTCCCCACCCTCGCTCTTCCGTGGCCCTCATCAGCCCTGCAGGCAGCTCACACTTCAGCCTCTGTCCTGTCCCAGCTGTTCTCCTCCTCCTCTGCACAAATACACAGAAAGGTCTTTCACCCCTTAAAGGCCTTCTGAGATAATTGTGACTAGGCGCAGAAATATATAATTATTCCCCCAGCTCAGATCTTTTTTTCATATTATACTTGCTCTTTACCATCTTTGCAAAAACTGAATGTTTCCACTCAGATAGTTGATCTGTGGGTGATCACATCCTGTTTTGTCTACACTGCTGCAAAGATTTACAGCATCCCTGACTCAAATGTCTAATGGTGAAATTAATGTAAAAAGAGAGAATATATTTCACAGTTACCTCCCAATCCTATGCTGAAGGTTGATTTTCTATAGTCATATACATTCTGAATTTTAAAATCACCCTGTAGAGCACATTAATTTTTTTAGAGACGAACAGACTTGGTCAAAAAAACTCTCTCTGCCTAAAATTCTCCTTGTCTGTCTAGATAAGATACTTTTCCACCTTTCTTCTATTGCCAACTAATTGACAAAAGGATTTAGAGATGAACTTGAAAAATAAGCAGCTTTTCATTTAAAAAAATAATGGGTGAAGGGAAAAGGGGAAGAATCAACTTAAAGGTGATGGCCTATTAAAGTGCTATAAATTTTGACAATTTGTGTTCTCGGAAAACCATTTTTTATCGTTATTTCGGAAATCTGTATGATTCATTTTGGACTGTTTTCAAAATTCCTCAAGGAACCTTCTCGCTGAAATTGAGTCGTGAATAAAATTCTGTATTTTAAAAAAAATCCCTTTTTCATAATATTATATTTTTAAATTTTGCATGGTAATGAGTTATCACCCCCACTTTTTGCTTCATGCAAGGGCCTCAAAATAAGCATGAAAAATACAAACAGCCTACATATTAAAAATACATTAGGCTTTTAATAGTTCTTTCATTTTAGTTCTCTGTGGTGCTATTAGTAGGTAAAAATCAGACTAGTTAAGTACAGCTGGTGCAAAGGGGTGTAAAATTACAACTTCTCTGCCTGATTGTCCCTGTGAGGCATAAAATTGAAGAAGAGTGAGAGCAGTTATTGCTGCTCTGTTTTATTAGCTTTTTCCACAGACTGGGAACATCTCAACTTTGTACCTTAAGATTTTCAACGAGCATCTTTGGAGGAGATTGACTCAACATGCTTCTCACTTGCGTTCTCTTCCTAGCCAGATTTATGCTCCCATCTGCCGAGATGTGCTATCCTGATTTCCCCTCCTGGGGAGCCTGAGAGTAGGAAGACATTACAAACTTATTACAGCCCATAACTATGGTTGGTCATATTTTTTTTCCACAAAACAAACCTCCTTTAAGGTTACATTAAACAAAGTTTCAATGGGAATGTACTGATACAATGTAATAGAGATTAAAATAATATTTTAATGATACCACCCAATGGACATCTTAGATCATTTATAATAGAGGGGTTTTTAGTTGTTAAACCAACCGGACAAAAAAAAAATCAAGCTCAAGTTGCACCCATATTATTATTTTCCTTTTATATTTTACACTATAGTTCTGTATGTAAAAGGAGCACTTGACTAATGGAAAGAGAAAGTAGTGATGACTCTGAGCCCTTTGGCAGCTTACACTTGGAAATCATGTTAAGGGTAGACCATAACAGGTGACTGAGCAAGCCATTTTCAGTGGTCTCTACTTGCCAGAGTGGATCAGTTTTATCTCTGAAGCAGAACTAGCATTTCCCTCCTTCCAGCCCCTGAACCGTAGGAAGGCTGATCTCAAGGATTTTGTCTGTAGATTCTCAGACACAGGCAGACAGTTCTTTAATATGTCAGAGAATCCTTGCTGGTATTGAGAAAGGAGTAATAAACTTTTCTGAATATATTAGAAGACTTGGGAAACACATAGGAATGATCTTATTAAGCTATTTACCTTTTGGTAGCACGTGCAGGTCCTTCAAAATGCTGGTTCTTCAGCATATGAGGTACTTCATACCACTCCAAATTCTATCTGAGCTGATGGTAGTGGATGACAGATGAACACATAGTTAACAGGGAGAAGTAATAGAAGGGTAATTATCGTACCAAGCACAGTTGTAAGATACAAGCTACTTAATTACTGACAAGGATTTCTTAGACGAGGAGATACTTAATGTAGGAATTTGGAGGAGGAAAAATAAGTATTTTAGGGAAGGTCTCCTGCACAAGATAGCAGAAGCAGGAAGTTACATGACAAAAAAAGTTGGACCAATTTTTGGTAGAAGTCTTGCTGAAGGTTTCCCTCAGACAGATATTTTCAGCTAGATGTTTTTGCCCAGGAGAGGTGAAGAAACAACATACCACAGCTATAGCCAATGGCCAAATGACAGCAATGTTCAAATGACACAATGTTCAAATGTCTGTGTTGCCCCTACCCCTTGGACAGCCTGGAGTTGGGTGATAGTCCTAGCACTGGCTTCCTCCATGACGCTACAGCTGTCAGAAGTGCCGTAATCTGCTTTGTCAGTCACTAACCTCCATTGCTGTTTCCAGTCCACTGTTCACCTCTCCTCAGAAGTGCAGTAAACCCATTCCTGATATCCCTACTGGTATCTAGTAGCCTAATTAAATTCCAAGTGTGAAGGGGGGACAGGGGGTAAACTAAAGCTCTGTAGAAAAGACAAAGATTTGATCCCCTAGTGCTTTGTAAAATAAATGTCTATGGATGCATCAGAACAGATGCATCTGCTCAGAACTAAGAAGAGCCGCATCTTTGCTCCTTCCTTTTTTTCCTAGATGGGATCTTTTATAAGCTACTCATTGAGCAATGCATGCATACCTGAGATTTTTTAAATCCAGAGCAAAGTACTCCATTGTATTACTTTCTTATTCTACTCCAAAGGGGAATGTAAGTACAAGAGATGAGAAAATAAGTTACCCATATACCTATACCAGTTGTAACTCTTATCACAGAAGAAGACTGTGAATACAATACAACTAGAGAACGAGAAGTACGAGACACTAAATACTGGTATTAATAGCCTGGCAAAGAGGAAGTCTGAGACAGGCTGGGATTAGGACACGACATGCAAGGTCTTAGGAATAAGGACAAATCTACGTGTTGAAATTAATGAAAATACCTTCCTTGCACCAGCGCTTAAAATAGAAAAGAGGGTAGAAGATGACATTCTGACTATGTCAGGAAAGACTGATAGCACAGATCTGGCCTGGTTTTCAAAGTGATTTGCATAGGTGCAGTGTAGGTTTTGAAACGGTACTCGAACATTCCCTTGTCCTGGAACTAATGTTCAATTAGAGCAATGTGTTTCACATGCCGAGGAGGCTCAGGAAGGCCACCATCTCGTGTACACGGCTCCCTGCTTTGGCTATAGCCGTCTTTTGGAAATCAAACTTTTTTTCTGCACAGTTGCAGTTCTTCTGTAAATCATTGCCTGCCTACCCTAGACGCTTCCCAGGAAGCCTCAGCAGGCCGGCGGTGACGGAAGCGTGGGCAGGAGCAGCCCCCGCACAGGTACCACCTCCTGCCCCCGGCTCCGCGCCCCCGCCCGGCGTCAGCGCGGCGGGGCCGGCCGGGGGCGG
>VWPU01024661.1:0-43543 GCA_013398955.1 Callaeas wilsoni | reverse complement strand
CGCCGCCGCCCCCGCGGGGGCCGGGACTGAGCGCGCTGCGGCGCCGAGACACGGCCCCAAGAAGAGGGCGAGGGAGCGGGAGCGGTGCCGGCCGCGGCGCATGATGTGGGTGCCGCTGCTGGCGTGCCTCACCGCGGGGATCGTCTCTGTGCCCAGGTGCCAGCGCGGCCCCGGAGCCTTCCTCGGGGCGGCCTGGCTACTGGCGGCCGTGCCGGGACTCTGCCAGCGCTGTAAGTGTCCGAGCGCCTGGGGCTGCTCGCCGTGCCCCGGCTGGTTGGGGTTGTGGCTCGGTTTGGTTCTGGCGCGGGGTCCTGTGTGGGCGGGGGGCTTGCCGGGGCCCGGCGCCTGCCTTGGGGCACAGCGCTGACAGCCGGGACCGCCCGGCGCCACAGGCACACGCCGGCCGGGCGGGCCGAGCTGGCGGGCGGACGGTACCTGCAGGGAGAGCCGGGCTGGAGCGGCCGGCCCGTGCCCAAACCTCACACCGCCAGTGCCAGTCCCTGAGTTAACTATCCACCCCGGGGGCGTCCCGCCTTTAGGGAGCCGTGGTAGCTCCCGGGGAGCCCACGGGAGTGTCGCACTCCAGGGTGCTGCGGGTCCTGAAGTGCACCCTCTGCAACACTCCGTGGAGCGGCACGCAGACCCGCCCGGGGGTCCCAGGCTAGGGATGGACAGTGCTTGGGGATGGTAACACTCTGTTTTACGTCGTTTGTATGGCATGTTGTGGCAGGGTTAAATAAGGATAGAGCTACGAGAAGATTGTCTTCTGTTTACCTTGGGATAACGTGCATGTTGGCAGTTCCCCGGGAGCTACGCTCCTTGGGTGAAAAAGGCTCCGGTAAATGTGGGTAACCCCTCGCATTGTGGAATCGCTTCCCAAAGCCCTGGGCATCAATTTGAATGTGTGCAGGCTAAGAGGCGTTTGTGAAAATGTACCTTAGATAGTACAACAGTTGACAGAGCAAGCAGGTTAGTAAAGTGTTTCACACACGTTCGTACTTAGCTAGCAGTGGTGATAAGAGAAGATCAGGTTGTCGGTCATCTCTCTGTATTTCTTTCTGCTTGTGGAATAATTGGCATTTCCAAGCTTAAGCCTGGAGTTGATTTAAAATGTTAACATGTAACCGCTAAAACGAAGATTTACAATGGGAACAATGTATTAGTCTTAAATTCTTTATTGCATATGTGACAAATTCATGCCTAATTCAGTAGGATTTGCCCAGTGCTATTAAAAACAATGGAATAATTTGTTAACTTTCATAGGATAATTTATTTTGCACTTTTGGCTTCGTATTTTGAATTCAGAACCAAACTAAATGTCAATAGGAAAAATAAAATATATTATTAAATTTCTTATGAAACATGACATCTTCTATGTAGTATCCCAGACTCTTTTTTATGCAGTGCAACTGAGTTGAAAGGCTAATTGAAACTTTATGAAGAGGATAGTTCTGTGCCTGAATGCAGTGTTGTGCTAGCTCATGAGTGTAGTTCCTGGGTACACACGAGTGCAAATAATGCATCAGAACAGAATGCCACGGGGGGGAGGTTGTGCATGGGGCTTTTGTGCCAAAGGATGCTTGCTGTCTTTGTTGTGCTTGATAGTGAAAATATATATGAGCGATGCGTCATGGGTTATGTGTTTATTGTGACAACAGCTCTCAGATTGGGCAGACTGTAACTCAGATAGACCTTGTTTTTTCCTTTTCATTTGAAACCTCTGCTAATTCGCGAAAGCTGAAAGGCACACTGAATTCTTTCCTTCATACATAATCACTTTACAGTCTACAGCCACAGTTGAAGCAAGAAGAATGTTTTGTTTTGTTTTTCTGTGAATGAACACGTGAAATTTTTTGTTACTATTACTGGTGTTTGTGATTTTTACATTTGGTTGTGATAGCCAGTGCAGCACCACCTGGATTCTTTGAATGTCTGCAGGCTGCTTTGAGAGAGACTGGGCAGCAGCTCCATGTACAGATATTTGGCAGCATGGCTTTGTTCAAGCAGCCACTCCTCTTTGCTTCTGCATCAACAGTGCTGGGCATGGAGAAAAGCATCATGCTGTTCCCGTGCCATCAGCAAGTTCAGTTTATTTATGGGCAGTGTTGGCAGAACCTGCATATCTGTTGCATTGAATCTCCAGTTCTAAAAGAGACTGAAGCAAATATGAATTGTACATGGAACTCAAATTTATTTCATTCTTGTTGGAGCATTTGTGGCTCTTCTAATTGAAAAACTGACAACTTGATACTACCTGAGGTACTTGTTCTGCAAACTGCAGATTGAGATGTGAGTCACTGCTTGGGGATACTTAAGGTAGAACTTGGCTCAGGCTTTGAAGTTACAACGAGCACAAAAGGAAATCTCGCAATGCCGTAAATTTGCAATTCCCAGATTACAGGTTCTGTAAGCTCAGATAAAAAGGGTAGTGTTGCTGCCTTCTACAAAGAGTCCCTTGTTCAATAAGTCTCACCAAAAGGAAATTTGCTGTTCAGTAAGCCAACTATAACAAATACCTGACATAAGAATCAAGCTAGTTCCATAGGGATTTCTACAGATCCCTACATTTATGTTTGAACATTAAAACCTGACAAACTCCTAAAGATGTAAACCAGTGAACTGAATAAAAGCTGGATTCTACAGCGAAAGCATGTGTATGCATTGTGCTAGCCAGTTGTGTAAGTGCTCACTTCAGTGAAGACAGTTCCTTTGCCTTGTTCAGAAACTAACTGTTGAAACTGTTATTTTTTACCTGCTGTATAAGGACATGGGTTATGTGGGGCTTAAATACTGAAGAACGACTGATTGGTCAGGGTTAACAGAGGACATTGGTTCAAATCTCAGCAGTGTCCCAAAACCAGTTATAACTAATATTAAAATCTGAAAACTAAGGTATCTGGTGCTTTCCAAAATATCTAGGGAGTTATTCCTCTATGAATCTCTAGTAAACAGAGTGTACTTGTGATGTGCAGACAGGAATGGGATGGAATGAAAATCTTTAGCTTTGATTTAAAAGTTGGAAAACTGTCACACAGCAATTCTCTTAGATAGTTGTGATTGACACGTCTCTTTAAAAATCAACTTTAAAAGTTTGTATTTTCAGTCTTCTTGAGAGTGTCATTTGGAAAGACCACTGGGAAAAGTGAGGGATCTGTGTCCATGAAAGGGTCAGTTGTTAATTGATTTATACCAATAGCATGACTTTTGATTCATTAATTTTCTCCCATCAAGGTCTTTGGTGCTTCGCCAGTCTTGTCACATCAGATTTCTGTGTGTGTTCCCTCTAGTAAGAAAGTTCCATAAACCATTACTGTGTTACCTCAAAGGAGTAAGAAAAGCCATTCAAACCACCTATGGAAGTTTTTGAAAAGAGATGGTCAGGAAATGTCCTGTGACACACATGCATGTACACAAAAAAGACTGAAATAAAAGATATATCATGATACTTTATTTGGTGTTTGTCTGTTAATTCTGTTGTGTACTTATGTGGCCCATTTTCTTTTGAGACTCAGTAGAAGAAGCTGAGTTGTATGGAATACCCAACGCTGAGCCAGTTCTGCTTTTCCTGAGGCTTAAAACAATCCAAGAAGAAGAGAAAACCCATTTTTAATTTCCTGAGTCTGCGTGGGTGATCTGCTCCCTAGGGGTAATGAACCATCTTTGGGAAAGGCAACCTTTTGGGAACCTTTGGGAACCAGCCTTTGGGAAAAACAACCTGGGTGTTTGAGAGGGCTTTAGGTTGCAGTTCTGAGGAATAGTGAGGAGGAGGTTTGTTTATGTGCACATTGCTCAAGGAGCGTGTTATGCCAATTATATGCATATATTTGCTTTGCAAATTGTACACTTCCCATAATCTGTTGCAATTCATGTCTCTTCAGGGGGGCTTATGTGGTAAGGGTTTTTTTTATTTTATGGTTTTTACAAGCTGAATGAAACTGATAGTATTTACAGTGTTGCACGTGTAGTATTTACAATGTTTTCATGCTACAGATGTTTGAGATGAGACTGGGAAAAGAGAGGAGAGGAGCAGTTTATGAACTAGCAGAGCAATAACCATACTCTTGATGCTCTGGGAAGGTTGTCTCTGTCATTTTGGATATGCTGTTGCTGAGGAAAGTTGTCAAGGCAGTCTGAAGGTTCATGCAGCAGAAATACTCTCTACAGTTTGAGGAGGTGGTTGCTTCTTTTCTGTCCTTTGCAACAACTTAGAAAGTAAAAATTACACTTCATTAGTCAAGAGGCCTGAACGAATAAATTTGATTTTCCATTAAAATACAATCTAAGTTTAATTTACTTCCCCAGACCATCAGAAAGATGTCAGAATGTGAACTTCATGGAAGCTAAAGAAAATCTTCATTAAATGACCCCCATGTGGTTGTATGTTCCACAAGCGGACATTAAAATATCAGATTATAATCTCTCATATATTACAGAGCACATAAATGCTGGTAATATTTTTTGAATCCCTGTGAAGAATTCGTGATGACTTGTCCGTGTTGTGTCTTGAGTTTGGGACATTTAGAGCTAATTACTAATCTACAGTAGGAGAAGAAAAACCGAGTATGTTTTAAATTGTCTAAGCTGACATGGGCTGCATCAAGACTTTTTCAGAAAGAAACATCATTATTTTTGTAAGTTCTTAGAAACTAGCAACCTCACATTTCTGGGTGTCTTCTCCCAGCTAACAAGTTGTAGGATGAGAGGAAATAGCCTCAAGTTATGCCAGGGAAGGTTTAGTTTGGATATCAGGAAGAATGTCTTCACTGAAACGGCGATCAAGCATTGGAACAGGCTGCCCAGGGAAATGGAGGAGTCACCATCCTTGGAGAAATTTAAAAGACGTATAGATGTGATGCTTAGGAACATGTTTTAGTGGTGGGCTTGTGCTGAATTTCAGGATCTTTTCCAGGCTAAGTGATTCTATGATTCAAGGAGGTACTCCTGAGCCTACACGTGTCTTTCTTATCCTCATCTCTGAAAAGTTCCACCACTTATATGAAGGTGGAATCATTCAGGACAAAAACTTGAAGAACAGAAGCCTCAGACAGGTGCATATAAACTCAAGGTTTTCAGATATATATATATACATGTATATATATATTAGTGTAGAGGATTAGTGGTGGACTTGGCAGTATTGGGTTAAATGCTGGTCTGCGTGATCTTAGCGGTCCTTTCCAACCTAAATTACTCTGATTCTATCCTATGATTCTATGAATAGATCTGATGTAAGAAACATTAACCTTAATGTACAAATTAAATCTACATTACCTACATGATTTTTTTTTCAACAATGCACATTTTAAAAACTGCATGTAGAAAAACTGTACTTTTTTAGATCAGGATATGTGTATCTTAGGCAGTGATTGGGATTTAATGAGTTCTGTCAGGGTAAGAAGGACAAGCAGAATAGCTTGGTGTCCTGACCTTTAAAGTTTACTCAGTGTTCTTAAAATATATGAATGGCACTAAAGTCATATGTTGTATTTTTGAAATTTATATATGTGAACTATTCAATGCTTTTAATGTAACTGGTAATCCAGACATCTTGGTGTAAATTTGGCTTCTCATAATGAATTTACTGAAAACAGAAAACTGGAGAATATCAGATCCATTTTGTTAATAAACTTTCTGTGGTTTTTTGTTTAAAATAAAATTCTTAAGGCCTTGGTGCTTCTCATTCTACTTGCATCCTCCTTTTCAGCAAAATCTTGTTTTCAAAGTTCCTGTATCTCCACTTCTAATTCCTGACTTCTGTCTAACCAGTGGAAAGATCAATAATTCCTTCTCATCTGCTTAAGCAAACATAATTTTTGATGGACAAAGTACGATATGCTCTGTTATTCCTTTCTAAGTACTTGAACATTATTAATTTTTTTTTCCTTCTGGCGGTTTACATAAATAGACTTGGGCTATTTAGTTTAACTTTTGGGAAGGAAGTGGAGCTCTAATGAATTAGTTCACTGTACACTGTAATGGAACCTTTCTCCAAGAAGAAAAGTAAGCTTCTTGCCAGCCATTCAGGATTCCCCCTTGTTCTGGTGGCAGAACAAGAATAACCCCTTGAGCAAAATGTAAGTGTTTCAGGATGATCGGAATTTACAGCATTATAAAGCTGCCAAAAAAGCAACTTCTAGCTGAGGCTAAATTAGCCTAAATTGAAAACTTTGCAAAGCTCATAATTGACTTTTTTCTTTATACGTTTCTCTGCTTCCCATGACTTCATTGTCATATGCCTGTGGTAACTTCTTGGTATTTACCCATGGTGACAATAATAATGAGTCCGCAGTATTTATGGTCATCAAAAGATACTGAGACAAAGATTTTAACTCTGATTATTGGAGGAGGAAATTTCTGTAGCTTCAGGCAGGTGGAATGATGTTCCTGGGTGTTTGATTTTTATTTTACTTCAGGCCCCTTCTCTGCCCACTGATGTGGGAGTTAGGTTGTTAGCAGCAGTATTTCATTGGGTTCAGATATTGAAGACTTAGGTATTTTTGGTATTTTGCAGTTGTAGCAGTGTTATGAATACGGCTGCATGATGTATGGTGGCATCACAAAGTAGTCCAAGTCTGATTAAACCAGTAGCTGCCCTTTCCAAAATAAATTCTGTTCTTTCTCAATGTTCAAAGGAATTAGGCTAAGTGAATTCTGTTTGTTCTATACTTGAGAGTACAATTTTTTTCCATCTTATCTCTGCAGGGTGACAGGGGTTAGTACTGTGCTGAGGACAACTTGCTTCTCTCAGATGGGAGCTTCTTCCTGGAAACAACCAAGCTCCCATCTTTTTGTTCAAACGAGACTACCAGGAAATAAGAAAACTTGTAACAACTTACACACTGGCACAAATGGCACAAAATAACTAAATAAAACTAACATCAGCAAGCAGGCTCTTCCAATCTAAGCAAAATTGTTGGAGTGCATTTTGCTGTTAAAAATGTTGTGGCATTACTTCAGAACATTAAATAAACCACTACCTGTTTAAAACCTAGAATTTGCATGTTTGAAGTCTGCCCCTTAGAGAGCATTTAAGCTGCACCTGCAGACCATACACACATGTGAATACTTCCTTGAAGGAGCAAAAGCAGAAGCTTGTGCTCAAACAGTCTGTGTGCACCTGTAGTTATAGTTACTATGGGAGTCTGCATATTTTATAGCCCGCAGTCATGTTTTGTGTAATCTTTGCCCTCAAATTATAAAAATTTAACAGGCTAAACCTAAAATAAAGGTTGGCCAGTGTCTATTCCTAGACAGGTGGGTTGGGTTTTGAGGTTTTTAATTATGAAACAGTCCCAGAAACTTTTTAGCAATTTGTCTCAGGGACAATAACCATCTTTGGAGATTGAAAATCCTATTGAAAAGCAAATTACTGAAATACCAAATATTTGGTATTCTAGAAAACAGTAACATTTTAAAAATAGCCCTCTTGAATAAATGCTACTCCCAATCTTGTGGACTACATAGGAGTCCTTAAAGAGTGGTGGTTATCCTCTCTGATACCAGTCTTAGCTTTTATTTAATACTCTTGAGGTTATCTCATTGCGAGTGTAAACTATGTATTATGAGTTCAATGTTTTGTTTTAACTCTGACATGTCCCCCTAATCCAAATGTGCACAGCTTTTGGGTTGTTTCAGGAAAATCTTCTGTAGAAGCACAATTCAGTTTATTATTTTGTGTTCAGAACTGAGGGACTTGTTCCCCTAGGTTGTCAGCTTTGGGAATTATGGTCTAAAATGCAGAGTAGGTTTGTACCAAATCACCATGTATGCAGATAAAAGAGAGTGAAGTAAGCTGTTTGCATTGCTATGACCTAAGAACCTATCAGGTGGACTTTGGTGACACTGTGTGGGAAGAAATAGCTCGGAGTTATTCTTAGCTGTTGCCGATCCTTGCACTGCTGCTGGATTTGTGAATGAAGACACAGTGCCGGGATGAGGTCATGCTTCTGTGGGGCAGAAAGCAACAATTTGGTGATGATTAGATATGCAATAGAAAGGTACATTGAGAGAAACAATTGGGGATTGAAAGCCTGGTTTGAGGACGTAGAGCTATTGAAGATGATGGGAGATAAAGCTTGGGCTTGTCTTTTATTCAAGGCTGAACTTCTTAAGCAGGCAAAAAATAGTCATTTTATCTACCTTTATGACCGCCATGACCTCCTAATTAGGTAAGACTTTACACGATACACAGGAACATACCAACCATTCAGGGCTGTTGGTGGGGTACTTGCTAGCAGTGCTTACTGATACACAAGAAATTAAATTAACAGTGATATATGGCAGTAGCCATTCCAGGCTTTGCTCGAGCAGCATGACTGTATTCAAGCTGGTCAACTCTAAGAGAGCTTCTAGCAGCTGTAGATGACTGGAGTACAATGATTCCTCTGCCTGTGTTCCATCCTAGGAAACAGAATTAACACAACTCCACACATCTTGAAGTTTCCTTGAAATCAAGGGATTTAATAAAAAAGAAACATTTCAAGCTCTCTGTTTCCATATGCTTTGCATTTTTACTGGTGTAAAGCTGTGCAAACAGGACCATCAAACCTGTGCCATAAAAGCATTAGCTTTTATGACTGTGGGAAGTAAGTGTCTTCTAGTGATATAATCCTAGTAAATTTTCCTGTATGTTTTTATTCGCAAGAGACAGGATAGGTTAATTTCTGAAGCCCAGTAATCTTTGACTCATTGTTTGCAGGCATGAATTGCATCAACAAAGTGTAACCATCTCCCAGAAAAGCAGGAAGTTTCATAGAAAGGAGAGGCTACAAGTAAAGTTGGCCAAGAAACAAAAACTGTGTTGTGAAAAATTTCAAGGTTGCATTGCTTGTTTTCATTCTGTATTGTGGCTTGGGAACAAAGTCAGACTAGAGTAGTCAATAGCTCTGTCTCTCATAGTCAAGGCCATGTCTGAGGCTGTGGTTTGAACATTGTGTTTTTGAGTCTTAACCTCGATACCAGCAACTACTTTGGGTAGTATCTTTTCTAAAACGTTGTTATATACATCTTGCTGAAAAAAACAAAAAAATCTTCAAAATTGATACATATTCATAAAAAACTTGGGTTGCTATGCATGTATCTGACGATTATGTTCCCTACGTCTTCATCTTGAATGATGTGCAACCTTCACGTACGTGTTGGAACTTTTCAGAGAGATGAGGATAAGAAAGACACATATAGGCTCAGAGAGTGCCAGGAGTATCTCCTTGAATAATAGCATCATTTAGGCTGGAAGAGACCCTTAAGATCCTCTAGTCCAACTGTTAATCCAGCACAAGCCCACCACTAAAACATGTTCCTAAGCACCACATCTACATGTCTTTTAAATACCTCCAGACATGGTGAGTCTACCACTTCCCTGGGCAGCCTGTTCCAAGGTTTGACAGCCCTTTCAGTGAAGAACTTTTTCCTGATATCCAGTCTAAACCTTCCCTGGCACAGCTTGAGGCTGTTTCCTTTTATCTTATTGCTTGTTAGCTGGGAGAAGAGGCCAACCCCAACCTCTTTGCAACGTCCTTTTCAGGTAATTGTAGAGTGTGGTAAGGCCTCCCTGAGCCTCCTTTTCTACAGACTAAACAGCCCCAGCTCCCTCAGCTGCTCCTCGTAAGACTTGTTCTCCAGACCCTTCCCCAGCTCCATTACCCTTCTCTGGATACGCTCCAGAACCTCAATGTCTTTTCCACTAGCACCTTTCCAGCCCCTCTGCCCCCAGCCTCTAGCACCACATGGGGTTGCTCTGACTGAAATGCTGAACCCGGCACTTCCCCTTATTGTACCTTATATAATTGGCTCAAAGCCTAGTATCAAGAACATTGTCTAGTTACAGAAGTGTCCATATGCTTCTTGGGAACTCCATCTCCATGTGCCATTACAGAGCAGACTTGCGATGCATTTTCTATCCTCCAGCATCAGCTATTACTGTCATTTTCAGCCAGAGCTTTCCTAATGCTGTGCTGACCGAGGTGTGCTCCCTTTTGGTCTTTGCGCTGTTCAGCTGAAATCCAGCGTCAACTCTCTCCAGTGGCGTCACTCAGACCTTGCACAATGAGCAAAAAAGGAAGATCTTGGTGTTTTTTTCCTGCATGCACAGCAAAGGCACAAACTCACGAAAGGCAGACTACTGCATTGCTTTGCATTTTAATGGCTTTTTAAATCACTTGTGTAGCTCTTGCTAATGACCCTCATGTTTAAAAGGTACTGTGTTCATACTGTAATGCAGATTAATTCAGGAACCCCAAAACTCTCAGGGAGGGTATATTGGCAGAGTTAGGAATGGAAAGCCCGTATCAGTTATCAGGACTTTTTCACTAGTGATTCTTTTCATTGCATTTGTTTAGATGTGCAAAGACTTCTTATTCATGTCTCGCTTCTACCTCTTACCATCTCTGTAACCACATTATGGTTTATCTCTTCCAGTTCCATTTTTCTTTTTAGCAACACTGTAACAGTTGATTAGTTAGGTTTGAGGTTGTGGGGTTTTTTTCTCGTTTGTTTCAATGGAAAAGTGTTTTTACTCACTTGCCAGGTTTACAGAAGTATTTTTCCAGGGCTCAGAATTTAACAGTGCCAATCATGTTTTGCACCTTTCTTTTACACATCTTTATTTTCTTAGCAAAAACATGTCTCTGCCATGCAGAGTTTTAATTTACTGCTTCTTCTATTGCTGGTAAAAAACATTTTAAAATCAGTGTGCAGCTTAGCTTCTTTCTGTCTGAATAGTGAAACTAAAGTGCCCAACCATTAATGGAGAAGTGAAACAAGTTATCAAATCCCATATGTAATAGAAAAAAAGAGAGAGGAAAGAAAAGTTGTTTGGTATTCTTCTCAAGTAATCTTAGGATTTTATTATAAAGCATAAAAAGTGTACAGTATTCAAGTTGAAATCTGCTTTCCTGGGCAAGGCTGAGTGCCTCTTAAAGCTGATTTTGAGGCATACCTTGTAATCTTTTTGGAAAATCTGGTGGTGACATAGTCATACGTCATAGGTTTTAGGATTGGCAGTTAAAGCACAGACATTCATTTTTTTTCCTGTAATCTGAGCAAGTAACTGTCGGACACAATAATCATGGAAAAACAATCCCTCCTCTGTAGCATTTTTATGATGCTTTTCATTGTACCTGCATGCTCAGCCAACGTGAATCGGGAAGCCGTGTGTTGGGTGGGACAGCCACTGTCTGTCCCCTCTGCAGGGTTGTGTTTCTCTGCTCTGAAGACAGAAAGGTGAAGGTAACTGCAGTATGCTGTATAAAAGCTGCAGCTTTCCTCATAAATGACGCTGTACATGGCTTAGTGAAGGCCTCATTCACTATCTGTGCAGAGGGATAGCCTGGCTGATTGCTGCCCTAGAACAAGATTAGATGCACAATTGAAGGAAAACCAGTTCTGTAGAGGCTGGATAATTTCCTATCTTCTTGCCTTAATGAGTGCTCACCAGTCTGAAGGCCATGATCAGGGAGTATAAGCTGCTAGCTATATTTTGGCTTTCTCTTCTAAGAAAGCAAATGGTACACCCTCCAAAAGCAGCACAAGTGAGTACCAACAGTGAAGTTGATACGAATCCGAATTCTTGGCTCTACTTGAACAAAGTGCTGTCTGTTTGAAAACCTGTTTAACATCCCCTCTGAGACGCCAGAGTGCATTATTGTTATTTCATCTCTGAGATAAATGCCCTGATTGTGATAAGGTTAGTTTCATAATAAGGAGGCGGGATATAATTATAACATATATGATGTTTGTCTTGCCCTGATCCCTCTTGTTGCAGAGAGTTTAGGCTTGCCACACCTGTGATCACTGTAAATAGCTGCAGTTGTTGGAGCACGGTTGTAATTTTGTGGAGTAGGCTGGAAAAGTGTAGTTTAACCTGGTGCACTCACTTTTTATTATATGCATATATGCCTGTGCAGTTCCCAGCACAGAATTTGGCCCTTGTTGAAAATACCTTTTGGCATACATCAGTTCAAACTAAGCCAGTAGAAACTAGCCCTTAGCTTTGGCTGCACAGTACCTCAGTCTTGTCTGGACTCTGGCTTTGGTGAAGTGGCAGGAAAAATCTCAGTTCTTCTTTGAGTCAACTCATAAAAAAATGTTTCTTGCTTTACCATGATTTTTTTAAAGCAACTGAAAAATTTATACTTAAACAGTTATGGTTTTGAGTAGCTTTACAACTAAATAATAAATATTTGATGAATGAAAGCATGTCCATAAGTGTTACTGTTGTAAGGGACTATGTACTTGGGAACCAGAGTAGTGATGTAGACAGAGTAATAAATAAAGAAATTAATTTAACTTTTTCAAGTTTCTCTTTATTAAAAAAAAATTTAAAAATTCAACTTTTTGGTCCAATGGTACCAAGCTTGTCTATTGCCAGTCTGTGACTTCATGTGAAAGTGGAGCTCTTGAGACTGGAGAGTTATCAGCAAAGAGATTTGCATCCAGCAGTACTGTATATCTGATTTGTTAAAGTGTTTTATCTGCCATGATCACACTGAAACTGGATTTTAAGGTTAAGGTCTTTTCTTAGGTCTTGGTAGTTTACGAAGGCACACAGGCCTCTCTATATATTACTAGACAGGCTGTATTAATAAACTAAATCAAGTTTTAATAGATTCAATAAAATAACCATACAAAAAAAAATGGGGACAGTTGTTTTTCAGTCAGTTTTCCAATGCATCTGGAAAATGGCACATAGACACATACTGTTGGGTTTTTTAGCAAGTGCATATTAAAAAAAGGTGTTAAATTTTTTTATGTGGGCAGTGGCATTTAACTTAAAGTACAAGTTTTGCAGATAAGATTATATGTCTTAAGGAAGGAGTCACAGATATTATTGCAGGAAATTAATTAGGCCATACTTATTATTTGGCTTACTTTGTTTACTGGTTGCAATGATGAGGAATTAATTTTCCTTATCTAAATAGCTGGAAACACAGTTTCTCATTTTTTCATGTCAGCTATTTATTCTTATCAGAACAGCTCTGTCTCTTACAATGGATATTAAGTTGAATGGGTAACTTCAAAGTTCACATAATTTTCTCCCTATTTTGCTCCATGATGGTCTTAAAACCACTATTATCCTGCATATCAGCAACTTATATTTTTCCTTGTCCTTTTACACTCTTACTGAATCTATCACTCACTTTTTCTTGTAATGCCTTTCATCTCTGCTGTCTTTGATACCCAGTTGAAGATGGGAGGGGTGTTTTTGTGCCAAGAACAATTACATTCCTTTTTATTTTTACTCCTTCAACAACTTTTCATTCTGAGTCTTTGCACTTTATGAGTACTGTCTAGAAAGGGTTTTGTGGCAAGGTCTACAACCCTGTACATGTCAGTACCTACCTGAAATCTTCATACTTTTTTCCCTCTCCTGCAGTATGTGGTAACATTTTCTATGGCCTCCAGGTCTGCTCTTTCAGACTGCAGAACATAAAGTGCAGTTGCTATCTTCTTACAAATGCAGTTTTATTGTGTCAGTGGTGAATGAGCTTGCTCTCATTTCACATCCAAGTAAAACTTGCTGTGTTTGTTTTTATAACAAAAAACCAAACAAAAACCTTTTGGATTTTGTCTTGTTCTTTTCTCTCTCCTTAGCAACTCCTCCTTTATTTATCCCTGCAACCTATCCCACCCTTTAATCAGTTTTCCCTACATTCCAGCACCTTCTTGGGCTGCTTTTCAACTTACTATTTATATCATACCTGTATCTCTCCCTCTCATTTATGTTTTTTTCCTCACATTGCCTTCATGGCAAAAATTGTCAGGAGCAGTTGATATGAAATAGAAATACAGATTTGACCTTTGAAATTATTTAAATTGCCACTGGCCTACATATTATCAGTATAGTGCTACAGTTGTGCTGCACTAGGCTTGTAATTACTGAAAATGGTATATGTGTTGCTCATACTAATAATGTGCAAACTGTGATTAGTGCCTTGGATCAGCCATCACTCTGACTGACCTATTGAAAACTAGCTGTTTATATGATACAGGATCTCATCTTAGAATCCATAGCTGAAATCAGCAAAATAAATATTGAAAAAAGGTGGTTTAGTACATATTTTCCTAATACAGCTGTTCACTGTGAGAAGTTTGTCTCATTACCTAAAAAGAGAGATGGTTTGCATTATTATTGCAAGTTGGAAAGAAATAATGTGAGACACAGTGCATGTAGCCAAAACTTTAGATGAAAACCAAACCTTTCATCAAACTGTTTTAATACCATGATAAGTGCTATCACAATGGACGAATTAACAGATGTAGCCTTTCACTGTATGCAGAAATTAAATTTATTTTGTTCCCTGTATATTTTCTAATATGGCATGCTGGACATGCCACAAAGCAATGTTGTTAAACAGCACTACTGCTGAGCTGTGCCCTCCATATAACTCTTAGCAGGTGACTTCTGTCTTGTTTAGAGGTGCACTGGTCTGCAAGAGACCTGTGCTCAGCAGGCTGAAAGGGTACACTAATGCTGGCATTCAAGCTGAGCTGACCAAGTCCCTTGAAATGACTCTTCTTCTCAATACCAGCTGCCAAAGCTTCATAGGAAAGAGTAGTAACTTAAGCAATGATCTATAAAAAGAAGATGTGAAAAGGATATAAAGGACTTTGCTGGTAGACATGTAAGTAGGCACAATTTTTTGCAATTGTTAGTACGGAATGATGTGTCTTCAATCTGTGACACATGTAGTGTTGGATACATTTCTACTTGCTTCTGGAAAAGAAAATCTCCCTCTTCTGGGAAACTATTCATTGCAAAAATGGATATGCAGAGGGGGAATATTTATAGAAGGTGAGAAAATACTTTGGGTTTCATGAGGAGTGAATAATGAATAATTCAGTCAAGTGTAAATGACTTAAAGGGAAAATGTCTGTGAGAAGATAAGCTACCTAGTAAACTTTTTTCTGTTAGGCAGAAAGTCATCAAGATACATGCCAAAGATAAACTTTCACTTCAAAATTTTTCTAAATCAGGGTCTTAAAAATTTGGCTTTGTGAATTGTGAATGGAATGTATTCAATCTATGCATATAGTTCTAGACTGTAGATAAAAGAAAATTGTATTCCCTCACCACAGTGCCTTTCTGTTTTACTTCTGTTTGAATACATTATCATCACTCTTAATCTGGAGAAGTAATTTTTGAAATCTTGGTTTAAAATTAGGTATTTTACAATTTCACATATCATCATAAATCACGAATGTTTGGGTTTGTATTTCATTGCAGCGGAAAACAGATGTGCGACTTCAAATGCAGTAACATGCACAAAGTGTCTTGCTTTGGGTCCAGAGTGTGGATGGTGTGCTCAAGAGGTACGGCATTTTGCTTAATTACATTTGACTTTATATTTTAGCTGCTTCTGATCTTTATAAAGATGAAGACTTCTAAACTGAGAAAATTATAGTGAGAATTAGCAAGAAAATTTTTGAATGATCCCTAGAGACAGAACCTGAAAAATTATGTGAAATGTATTTTGTTTCCAAAGGAAAAAATGCACTCTTTTATTTGGAAAATTGCAGTAATTTTAAATAAAGTGAGACCTTTTTAATGCATTCCATCTGCTTTGTAGACAGCTTTGGCAGACTTACAGTAGTTTTGAGAGTTTAACAGTTTTTGGCTTCAGAAGAAAAATTACTTATCAGTACTTTATATTGAGTCTTCATCATATATGAAAACAAGTCTATCCGTATATATCTACTGCATTTAGCAAAAGGTTGTACTAACAGTGGAGTTCGCTTTGACTTCACTATATATTATGATCCTATCACAAATGGAAAAAATGATGCTTTTCCCATTTTGACACTTGAAACTATCAGTTGTGAGACAGCACACAAGATAGATCTTGGGTAGCAAGAATTATTGTGAAATTATTGTTACTTTCAAACTGTAAGAATATGGAAATTTCTGGTTTTGTTTGACAGAAAAAAAATAACCCTGTTGATAGCATGATTCTGAGTAATCTCTTCAGAGGATAAAGCTTTTGAAGAATATCACCGACAATCACAAGCTCATATGCTTTTTAAGATCACGTAGAAATTACTGGTAGTAGCTTTCAGTTTAGCAGAGAAGGTAGATAAGTTCCTGGGGTGTGTCTGGCAGAGATAAGGAGTGTAAGGCACTGGCAGTATCTGGGATATTATGTCTTGGAATTATTAACTTAGTCTGCCAAAGGTACAAGGCTAAGTAATGCAAGGATGGGTAGAGGCATGTAGGGCTTGTTTTCCCAGAGGAAGCTTAGGGCATGTATAGATGGCACAATGGATTACAGTCTGGAAGGGTTCATCATTTTGGCCCCGTGTCCCGTCTTACAAAGCGCAAAGCTTTATCCTCCTCCATCTGCATTTATCACAGAACAGCATTTGCTAACGTTCCAGTGCTATGGAGCTGCAGTAGGTCCCCTTCTGGCAAGGCACATGGACTTGGCCGGTTTCACTTCTGCTCTACTTGTCTTGCTTCACTTCTCAAGTCGGTCCTGAGAGCTGTTCATGGAAGCCACGGCTTGGTCAAACCCTCTTAAACAGCTGGTTCACCTACACACCATTCATAGCCATGGAACAGCAAAACCCATATTACTGCAGATGGAAATACTGCAGTGCAGCTTAGCCTGCCTGCTTCATCAGAAAGATATTTTTAATGAGATAATCAGCCCTGAGGAACTCTTGAGATGCATCGAATGTATACTCACACACAATGGACCTCAGAAAACACTATAAATCTATTAGTCATTACTGGTGACAAGAGTATCTAAATTCTTTACACATTTTAAAATCTAGCTTTTTTAAATGTATACACTAAAAAGAGTATATATGTAGCAGTAACTTAAAAAATAGTCTCTATTGTCTATAATAAAGAAGGTTATAGAAAAAATATATCAGAGGTAGACCACAAAAATAAGCTTGAATTTGAAAAACAAGATACATGACTGTCAAATTTCATTCTTCAGGGGCTTTCTCCAGTCTTTTCAGGGTCTGGATGACTATTTATTAGCTAATACACAGTTGACTGTGTTTTAGATTGCTTATTTTCCCCATTTGCTTCTGAAAGATCAAAGATTGTCCTTTGTTTGGTTGGTCTCCAGCTTTGGCTCAGATGGACCAATACTTTGAGAGACTACAAAGAATCTTGCCTTTCTTTTTCTTTCCCTGCATGTTCAGAATTGTATTAATCATCAGATTAGTGGTCAGGAAGGAATTTTGCGTTGGATCATTTTTGCACAATTTTTGGCAACTTTTCTCTTTCAATGCAGCAAAGGATGGGCTGCTTCTGACGTCATCCTTCTACTAATCACTTTTCTGTTGCTACAAGGGCTTTTTTATGTTGATGGCATCTAAAACTGTCCACTCCTGTAATAATACATGGTTTCCTCTTTCCGGGAATTGAAATTACATAGTCCAGCAGGTCTTTGGATTTTGTGTAATGGGATAGACAAATTTGAGTTGGCTAAATCTAAAGCTGACCTCTGGTGTTCCTACTAAATATTAGGCTGAGTAACATTACCAGTGGATTCTTCTGAAAACTAACCTGTTTTGATGTTGTGAGAATGACACTTTCTTGCTAAAACAAGCTCATAGAATGGCACAGAACTTTTTTTTAGTGACATAATAACAGTGTGTAATTTCCTTTTTCTCCAAAGTCATCTTGTTCTGATTGTGCAAGATCCTATTTCTCGTTAAAAAAAAATTCTGTGTAGAAAAGGGTCATTGTGGCATTTAGGTTTAACTTCTAATTTAAATATTGCATCATTGCCATTATTAAAAACATATGGCTTCATGAAATTGTTCTATAATTTATGCAATTATAGTAGCATATTTTATTGTTTCAAAGACTATTATTTTGGTTTTCTTCATCCTTTGAAGGTAGTACAGGGTTTTTTCAACTCCAATTGTTTTGTACTTTTTGTTTCTTATTAAACAGGATTTCATGGCTGGCACAACACAGAAGGGACGCTGTGACACTGTTTTGAACTTAATGAAAAGAGGCTGCCAATCAGATTTGGTTGAAAACCCCACGGTTCATGTCACAATACCTAGTGATCACGAAACAAATACACAAGTGACACCAGGAAAAGTTTCAGTCCAACTGCGTCCAGGTTGGGTCGTCTCTAACACATTGATATTATAGTAAATTTAAAATAAAAATGATACTCCTAAGTACAGCTATTTCATGAAGAGGCATCTAGAATAATTATTTGGAAGAATGATGCTATAGCATTGTATTGTAGGACTGTGATGATGTTGCTCCCATATTCAAGTATAATCTTCAGCAAGAATTTTGTCTGTCAAATACGGGTGAAGGTTGGAATAATGCAAGTTATAAGTGAAAAGGGAATTTTAGGTAGTCTTTCCTGTTCTCTTATGTGGTTTCTTTATTGCTTAGGCACTTACACTAGCAGTTCTGCCTTACATGTGTATAAACTATTCCTTCTGAAAGTAAATAGAGTTATAATTCCTAAATTTATGATTTGATAAACTTGATTTTTTCTTTACTTTCAAATGCATTGACTAGACAACTACAAAAATACCAAAAGCATTATATGAGAAAGGACTAATTCCTAAAGAAGACTTAGGTATTCACTGCTTGAGTTTTTTTATATCTAGTGTATCTCCATTGGCCCTCAGCTGAGGTCTAGTTAAATCAGTGTTCATTCTCTGTCTCTAAAAAAGCTGTAGCTAACAGCAGAAGTGAAGGTGATATAAAGGGATGCAGGGTTATCTTTCACTCAGTAAAATTTACTTTATTTCTTTCTTTTGCAAAGAATAATTGGAGAAAGAAATATGTGAGAGGGAACAATCTTTGTCAGGAAAACACTGTTTAGGAGAAGTAGTTTGCTAATCTTCACTATAGAAATGATAATTTTCTGTCAATTACAAGGGAAAAAGGAAGGCTCTACATGAGTGTAAAGCACACAAAGGAACTCTGTTTTTCACTCTTCATAATAATAAAACTGTCAAGGTAACATCAGCATTTCTCCTTTCCACACTCTCCTTCCAAAGAAGTTACTGATACTCTGCTTTGTACTGAGAAATGCTTTCAGGAACTGAGCTACCTCTAGCTCTGAATTAATCACATTTATTTCCAAAGGCGTACTGGATTCATAGAAAAAAAAGTTAGCTTTCTAAAATTTGATTTCATTAATCTTTTTTCCAGTAAATAATGAAATTAAGTTTGGAGTTTCTTATGCTTTGCAGAAGTTTTTGCATCAGGGAGGCAGAAGAATGAAATTTGAAGTACTCCAGAAAAACAGTTTTTTATATATAGATATCTTTCCCATATTTTCTGCCTCAGGGAAACACACAAATATACCACTATAGTTTTTCCTCAAAACAGACATTTGGTACAGTATAATCATGCAGACAAAGATGTTTTTCTTTTGATACTGAGGTTTTTTGTCACTGTTTACATATACTCATCATTTAGGATTTATGTGGGAAAAAATAAAAGCTGCACTCAGTATCTCATATATGCAAACTGGAGACCTGCAAGGATCGTTTACAAAAAGTAATTCAATTTACATTGGCAAAGAGGAAACATAAATTACAGCACACTGAAATTGTTTTCCGCATGCAAGACCTAATACAGACAAATCCTGACATTGTCAGGTGGATTATGTTCAAAGACCATTGGAAGAAAGTACTTTGCATATTTAACTTTTCTGAGTCAGATCTCTGTAGGGGATGTACCTTTTGGTAGTTTTTATTGAAAACCTGCGTACTTCTTTTGTAACATCTTCCTTCCTCCTGTCCTTTGCTGTATCTTCATTGCACAATACTGGATTAGATTCTCCACTCGTCACGTGAAGATTTCTGCTGTAAGCTCACACTTCGAGTGACACAAAATGATGATTAATTTGAAACCATGCATTCCTGTACCCAATCTGCCCATACGCATCCCTTCACTCGTTTTGCTGACACTGCAGAATATTAGACAAGCAAAAATGTGAGGACTAGTTTTAGCAGCTTCCAAAGCCTTAATGTTTTTATTATGTGTGAGAACATGCTGTGGTTCTGCAGGAGAGACAGACATCTATCATCCTGAAAAAGGGGTTCTGTTTTGTATATGTCAAAAGATGGAACTTTTTTTAAATTAAAACCTTTGTGAAAAAAACCCTACATTTTGATCCTATGGAGTTTTCTCTTCAAATCTTTGGAAGCAGTTTGGGATAAACTTGTACCATTATTTACATGAGTTTTTCAGGCTGTGCTGTCCTTGTGGTGTGTATATAGTTTTAGATTCTGTCATATGACAAACTATTTGCAGGATACATTTACATACTTTGAAGTGTCAACCTTGAAGTGACTGACCCCAATTTGTATGCAGATCTGTGTCCTTTGTGAGCCACAACTGCTTTTTGTTATAATGCCAAAGGGATTGCATAACCGTGAATTTAAAACAAAACGGGGAGAAGTCTGATTTTTACAATAAATTGCACAGTGCTCCTGCAAGAAAAAAACCCCAAGATGTTCTACAAAACGCTCCTTTATGGCTTATTTTTGAATGATTCTTCAAGGTTTCATTTACTCTTTGGAGATTTTCTTGTTTGTTTGTTTTTCTCTTTGCTGACAAAACTTTGTGCTGAGGTTGCTATAAAAATAAGTGCATTTTTGAGCGTGTCCATTCAAAAATAGTAAATGAATGTATTTGTTTCTCTTTTTTTAATCAGGACGTGAAGCAAACTTTATGCTAAAAGTTCGTCCTTTAGAGAAATACCCTGTGGATCTTTATTATTTAGTTGATGTCTCAGCCTCTATGCACAACAATATAGAAAAGTTAAATTCTGTTGGATTTGCTTTATCTAAAAAGATGGAGAATATTTCTCTTGATTTTCGACTTGGATTTGGGTCCTATGTGGATAAAACTGTGTCACCCTATATTAGCATTCATCCAGGTAGAATCCATAACCAGTGCAGGTATGTAGTCTTTTTACGTTTACTGTAGCATTGAGACATGTATTTAATGACACGAATATGCATTATACATATTTATTTTTAAAGTTCTTTAGAATTTACCTTTGTTTCCTTATACTGTGGTTCTTTGACAAAGTTCCTAGGGAAATGCTGAAAATTGTTTTACAATGATTACTTGGGAAATACCTGGTGAGTGATTTCAGAAAAACTGTTCCTGTATCAGAAAAAAATGTGCTTTCTTTAGCAAAACAAGCCAAAACCCATGCTGCTTTGGAATATCTGATTATGTTTTGTATTTCATTTTAAAGTCAACTCTTGTGGTTTTGGTTATTTTGGATATGTTACCTACATTCATCACAAAATTTTGTACTTTTTGACCCATGTGCTTTCTAGGTACATGGTCACATATTCATTAACTCTTTCCTTAAAATTCTGCTTTTGTCAACATGATGTGGTTCCTTTCAGCTCATTTAATGAACAAAAACAATCTTCTGATCTACAGTTCTAATGTGAATGAATTCCTCTTTTAAATAGAAAATATGTTCTGGCCTGCATTTCTTTTTTCATGCCATGCCTTATATACCTTGTGTTCAACACTTCATATAAAGTGAGGGATCACTTCCAAAACCCCCTGGAGAACAAGATTATTCACAACAAATTCAGACCTGTATAAATGATAGTAGTTGGAAAAGTGAATATTGATTCTTTGTACTTTCTTGCTTGCCTTTCTTGGGAAGACATGATCCAAAGTTCTGTGAAGTCCCTAAGTACCTTTTGTGATTTCAGTGGGTTTTGAATTGGTTCCTAGTAGTGGAATTCATTCTATAGATGTGACTACCTATGGATAAAGCAGTCATCTAGACCATCTATAGATAGTGAGGGGGTATTGATTAGCATTTCTAGGTCACGATGCATTTTGCCCAAGAGGACACATCTGCAGAGGCATTAATCCTTTCAATTCCAGTTTGTCTTCTTTGACTGTACCTTGATTTGGAGGAGGGCAGGTTACAGTCTGAATGCAGTAGAAATTAAGATTTGAAACCTGCTCAGCATCTCTGAAATGGATGAGCACTTCAACTTGTGCCATACATCATGGCTGTGAATGGGTCCCAGATCAATGACCTGTATGAGTGCTGTTTTGATGCCTTGTGGAGGCTGACCTGGAACAGAGGCTAGACAGAGTGAAAGGATAAAGGGTAGGTATTTATTAAAAGGCCTTCACAGGGCACACCTTGGGCAGTGCAGGAGTCTCACAGACACTACACCCGAGATTGACACAGTCACATCTTTTTTGGACATATATAAGTTTTGTCCATTTGCATATCAGAGGTGAATTGTCCAATTACAGCTTCAGGTAGTGGAGTTCCATTCTCTTAGTTTGCTCCCCCCCAACTCACTTTTGTCTACATTTCTTGGGACCTGAGACAGTGAGGTGTCCTTGATTCTCAGGCCTAGAGAGGAATTGTTGTGTCTGACGAAAATGGGAAAAGCAGTTGCTAACACTCTGTATGAGTTCATAGTTATACACTAAAGAATTGTAGGATTACAGATATACTAAAATATAAAAGCTAAAATCCTAAGGTATCAGTTTCACTAGCTTACCTACGACAAACATTAGATTTTCTCCCTTATGCATAACTTGAGAAGGTATCGTTTGCTATGATGTTACTGAAAATGGATTTTCTCATTTCTTTGATAACTATTATTAATATCAATATTAATTTTTATGTACATTTATGTAACACTAGTGGATATAGGAACTTAGATTTTGTTGTGGTTTGATCCAGTAGCCTGTGTAGCAACCTATTAAAGGATCTTAATGTTGCGGTGTGATAGTCCTTTCTCAGGATAACGAAAGGCAAAGCTGTACCACCCTGTAGATATTCCAAAAGGGTTTATATACTCTCTGAGATCATACCATCCCTCTTGTTGCATTTTTGTTCTGTACAAAACACTACATATATACTGTTACTATATTAACTAAGTTATTATATGCACAATTCCCTAAAATACAAGATAATATACATTTTTCGTAGTTAATTATAACTACTTCCCAGTGAACTTAGTTTCACATGGAATTGCTCCTTTTTTTCTGTAAGTCTTTCTTATTCTGTGCTACCTACATTTTCATTAGTATCAGGATTTTATGGGTTAATGGGGATGCAATATTTTCATCTCCTTCAAAGGAAAAATAAGGCTTTTGATTTGTTTTGGTTTTTTACAGTGATTACAATTTAGATTGTATGCCTCCTCACGGTTATATTCATGTGCTGTCCCTGACTGACAATATAGCAGAATTCAGAAATGCAGTGAATAAACAAAAAATTTCTGGGAATATTGATACACCTGAAGGGGGTTTTGATGCGATGCTCCAAGCAGCTGTGTGCCAGGTAAGGAAGGAGCTTATTTACAGAAGAGTAAAGAAATAGTAATTCAGGCACTATAGATATATATAGGTACAATGGTGCTCAGCGTTCCTGAATTCAAATTGCCAGTGCTGTGCCGGATAGTACTAAGATTTTTTCCTCCTTTTCCATTATTTCCCCCTTAACTGTGCATTTCCAATTGGAACTGAAAAAGGAGAGCGTGAGGGGGCATGTTTCAGTATTCGTTATGGATCTTCAATTTCTGGCTTTAACCAGCCTAACCAACACAGGATGGATGATGAAAGCAACTGCTTCATGTTTGAACAGACACATGTATTAATTTCACTCAATTACATAATTAGTTTCAAGAATCACTAAAGCACTGCTTGTATTCCTCAATGAAGATATACCATTTGAATTTTTTCTCCTTTAGAGACTTGAAAATTGAATGATAAGTTTTACATATCTGCTTGTGTAGATAAGGAAAACAGAAGAACTTCTATGTTCTCAGCTTTTAAAGATTTCATGTTTTAAAACAGTACAAATCAATTAAAAATTGCTTTTGTATATTTTCATCACAATCTCTCCCATGCAGAAAAGGGTATAAAAGATCTGCATCAGTAGATCTCAAGCTATAAGCATATTAGATAAAGAGAGTTTATTTTGCTCCAGAGAGCTATTTTGGTTGTGGTTTTTCTTCCTATGCATATTAATGCAATACAAATTTTGAAATATGGCTGATTCATATGTTTGGTAATGCTCTATAAAATATTCAACTCCTGTTCAAATCACAGCCTTGGTGTGTTTCTTATATGTTAGACTGATGTCAGGACAATTGTTTTATCTCGTCCATCTTCACATTATTTTTCTGGGCAGTACAATATCTCAAGGACCAAAAGAAATCCAAACTATGCTAAAAATAAATAGTTTGGTCCAATTTTATTTTCAAATTTTGATGAACAGGTAAGTAAAACCTACTCTTCATAAGCACTGTGATTGAAGCTATTACAAAAAATTATTCTGGAACTTTGGAAAAATTCCTAAAAATTCAGTGTTTCTCACTGGACACATTCCACACTTATGACATGTGAGTTCTAGAATAATATATGCTTCCAAGAACAATAGAATGGAAACATTCATGAGAATGTGGAGGCTTTCCTGCTAACTGAATTATGAACTAAAATGGATGGGAAAAATGTGCAATTCATAATGACCATCATGAACTATAAATTATATTAGCGTGCACTCATTTTGCCTACAAATAACTATAACTTGCTCCATCTTGCTTTAACCAATACATCATAGTTGCAAGAGGTAGCAGGTTAGGACACGGAGCTACTTTCAAATTTTGATTGCTGTGACGTATGTAGGTAGGAATCATAGAATCACAGAACATTTCAAGTCAGAAGGGATCCATAAGGATCATCGAGTCCAACTCCCTGCTCCTCACAGGATTACCTAAAACTAAACAAGTCTCAAGGTGACAAAGTCAAATGATGGAGTCTTAGGAGAAGAGGTTTTTACAGTGCTGGAGGAGAATTTGGAATTATTTAAGACAAAACCAGTTTATAAATAAAACTTAAAATACTCCTTCTTTAGAGGAATGCTGTTTAGGAGTGTCTGAGGGAGACTGATGCCTAAAGTATAAGTTGGAAAAGACACGACACCCCTCTGTACTTGTTATCCTTGCTGGCATGAGATATTTAATCCCCATTCAGAGCTAGCAGAGAGTGAGCCTGAGAAGGGAGTTAAATCCCTCTCCGTGAAGAAAGGCAGTTACAAAGCGTGGCTGAGTACATGGACTGTATTGCAGCTACATGATTCATAGGAGAATGGTAGAGATGAGACATTGTGATAGGAAGGAGATAAAATGGAAGCAGTGAAAAAGAAGGTGGAGTAATCAAGAAGGGGAATAATGAAAAAGCGTGTTTTTCCTGTGTGCCTCAGAAGTTTGATTATAATCAGGGAGATAAATATTTTGAAAATACAAATTGGCATCTAAATCAATTTAGATATAAGCTCACCTTGCTGCACCCTTCACATCACTGAATTCCTAAAAGATATTCAATTCATCTTTGAGGCTGCCACTTTGCCATCAATCCCTTAAGATGGTGGATAAATGTAGCATTTTGCTGCATAATAAGGAATTTCTCAATTTTTAATTGCTTGAAGATCTTCAAACTTTAGTTTATTGATTTGTGATCACATACTAATGTACTTTCCAGAAAATTGTGTAGGAAGAGGAAATTATAGAGTGATGAGAATATAAAGTAATTAAATCAAAAACAGGGTGCCAAGTATTAATATGGACAAATGCATATTTACTAGCTGTAATGTTTCCTTGGATCCCACAGAATTTTACAAACTTTGTGCTTTGCATTTGTACATAATAGTAACACACACAATGTGGCAGCTGTTATCAAGCCCACAATATAGAGCATAACTGGCATGTATATTGGGACATCTTTCTTTAGAAAGCAAAGAAAGTGGTAAATGGAAATAAGCAAAGAAATTGGTAGTTTTCAGATGTAGGGCATTATAGCTATCTCCACACAAATTGCTTTAAATAGCCTGGTTTAAACTCAGTGCTGCTAAGCAGTGTAATATTTGAAAGTGGTCTTTCCTGTTAATTTTTCATTTTGTTGTTGATTATTTTAGAAAATAGGTAGCTATTTCTTTCTTATGTCTAATTTTGTTTTCTTTGTAGAGCCATATTGGATGGCGTAAAGACGCAAAGCGACTGCTTCTCGTGATGACAGATCAAACTTCCCATCTGGCCCTTGACAGTAAATTAGCAGGAATTGTAATTCCCCATGATGGAAACTGTCACTTGAAAGATAATGTGTACGTCAAAGCTACGAGTATGGTAAGGTATATGTCATAGATTTTGCCTTCAGAGAGGCACTGCAAAACTGTGTAAAGGAGGCTTTTGACTGCTCTCAAAGCATTCCTTTTATTTCAGTTATTAGAATAATATTTTTCCAGGTAGGCAAGTTGTGAAATGAGGAATTGGTTGCCTGGCATATTGGTATTCTTTTTGTGTGGACTAAAGTATTTTGGAGTCTGAAAAAAACGGAACACAGCGGAGGAGATGTTACTGGTTTTGGTGTGGGTTTTTATCAGCATCTCATAAAAATCACACACATTTTGTATAACATACAAGTAATAAGTGTGTGGTGTGATATTTTGCGCAAGTGGAAGCTGGTAATACGTAAGAATTGTACAATCATGCTCATAAGACAAAGGCAGTGGCTATGTTTTATGGTCAGAAGATGCACAGGTGTGTTGGTTGAAAAGGCTTGGTAAGAGCAAACTAGAGGGCATAAAACAGCAATGAGCCAGCTCAACTGCATGGACTAGCATTAAATGCATTTAGATTTCACAGAAGAAAGACAATGTGTGGTAATGCACACCTCTGCAAAAAGTTGCACCAAATGTGCTGTAGCAAAATAAGACCCCTTCAACAGATATTTTTAGCTCTCAAAATATTTTCTTCAATAGTAGATAAAGTAGTCATAAGTGAATGAAGAAAGGAATTTTCGCCTAAGAATTGAAGGTTTCAACGGCTTTGGGTATTTTCTTAAATAAATATGAATTGTTTATGTAAGAAATATGAATCACTGCTTAATTGTGGTGTAATCCCCAGAAAGCAGAAGTACGAACTGTGGTACAATTGAAGCACACTGAAATTTTGTTCTCAGTGCTGGCTGCAGTTAGTTAAAGTGTGCAGCCTGTGTTCAGCCAGAGCCAGAAATGTGCAAGTGAAGTCAGTGAGAACTTGTGTAAGTGAGGTTAGACCTGAATTTAATCCTGGCAACTGTTATTTACAAGGATGGTGGAGCAGCAGGAAGAGGCATTGGCTGTTGTGTGAAATACAGGAGGTTTCTGGGAAGCGGTGAGTGTTTGGGACCTTGCTGAGCGGAGGAGGGAGATCAGTGTGTGCTAACAGGAAGGTTATTTAGATTTCCGATTATCTGATGTTCTTGCGTTCATATACTCCCTCTGTCATCTCTTGGATACTTCCTCACAGATGTCAGAATTTTTCTTTCCATTCTAATCAGTCTTTTCAGTTTATTCTACTTAGAGCAAATAATCATGAAACTTTTCTTTCCCAAAGCAGAACTTTCTCCGTTTTTCTTTCTTTTTTTGTTTTCCTAGTTGCAGTGCTATGAATCAGAGGATGTGTGCTCTCCTTATTAAATAATTGCTAAAGGTACCAATCTTTTTCTGGTGTTCAGGATTCCTTTGATAATAAAGATATTGTCTGTTTCAGAAAAAAAGAAGTTTCTGTCCAACTTTAGGAATTAATTTCTGTTGCAACTGGAGAAATTCACCAATGGAAAATACAGACAAAATTAATTAATCTCTTTTTAAGCAGCTATGATAGGTTGATGGCTGACTAAAAAAAAAGGTGTTTTAACTGATATTCTGCATTCTTGTTTGAAAGATCATAATTTTACTGTCCCATATGGAAAAAGAAATCTCCATGATTACTACTATTGATGTATTTTATGAAATGAGTCTTTTTAGCTACCCAAATGAAATTACCTTGAAAGATGTTTAGATCTGTGGTGGCACATTTAGATCCATGTATTTTCTGGCTGCTAACACTTTTTTTTTTTAAATATGGGCTAATTTTCGCATGCCCACATGTTAACAGTAGCCATGCACTTAGTACTAGAAAAGGGTTAGCAAGGGAATCTTTTTAGCATTGCATTTTCTGGAGTAGCTTTGATGACAATACAATAGTGTCTTTAAGGGAAAGTATGCTGGTTTCCAGCTTTTTTCTTCTCATCCATAGTATATGTGATTATTTTATTCATAGATATCCATAAAGAAACTTCAAATGAACAATTGAAATCAGGGAAGACTATTTGATATTTAAATGAAGTATCATGAAAGTCAGTCAGTCTTTTAGAAAACATAATATGAAACATATTTTTGAGGTTTTTTCATATCAATACAATTTTTTTGGTCTGTGCTAAATTAAAGAGGCTTCTGTAATCACATTGTTTTCCTGCTTTGATTCTTAGCTTTGGGTAGTCATGAGAAGATTGCATTTTGGCATATTTTTATTTCTTACTTGTGCCAGTTAAGAGGACTTTGCTTTATTTATTTGCATAAGCTTAGCCTTTACATCAGAAATATTTCCACTTAGACATTTTTCTGCATGTTTCTTCTAACTTTTGCTAAGCAGTCACAGAAAGGTCAGCAGAAAAAATGCATGAGAGGAAAGAAAAGTAGTCCATTTTAATTAGATCTGTGCTTAGTGAACTCCCTTTCTGAAATACTTAACATTTGTATTAGTTATCTTCTCAGCTTAACACAGCAGGTTAAAAAAATAAAATGAATGATGTAATTGAAACAAGAAAGATGATCTAAAATTAAAGTACATTTGTCTGAGCAGTAGTGGGAAGAGATAAGATAAAAAGCCATAAAGCACAGCAAGGTTTTCACAGCAAGCAAAGTGAGGCTCCGTGAGTGACCACTGATACCTTATGTCATCTCTTTACAGGCTTAAAATTAAAAAGCTAATGTGGGTCTGTTGATGCTTTGGGCTTTGTTTTCTTTAACTCAATTCCAATAAAAAGAAACAAGAAGCTGGACACTCTAGGGAATTATTGATGACAAGTACATGGAAGCTCAGCCTTACTTGTGAGCAGAGGTGGTCTGGGGATCCTGCACCCGCAGCCCGTGCATGTCTATGGGTGTCATCTCTTGACTTCAGTAAGCCCCATCTGAATAAGTTTTTGTTTCATGAAGGCTTGGAAAGCTGTTTCTGTACTCCTGGTTACAGAGGTCAGCTAGTAGTTGCAGAGTTGTTGATGGGCCACACTGCTGGAATTCAGACAGGTCTAGTATCATGTGCCAAGCAGGAGTTAGCTGACTTATTTTGCCACCATTTCATGATCCCTTGATACTGCCCCTGTCATTCACACGTTTATGGTGCAGGAGGTGTTTGCAGAACATCTGGCTTCACTCATGTCCTGGGACCACTCAGTGTGTCTGTGATCTGCCAGCCAATTGCATGTGGCCGGTAGGGTTGTGCAGCACAGTGGAGGCCTCACCACTGTGCTCTCTGTCATGGAGAAGGAAGGAGGACTTCGTACTGTGTTGTAGGCTACTGAAAATGACAACAAAGCCACCAGTGCTGCAGTTTGCTCATGACTCCTGTGTGGTGAGAATGCCTGCTCTCTCTCCAGTGAGCATTGCACTCTCTCCAGCTGGAGCTGTAAGAAGGCTTGTTTAATGCTATGTTATCTACCTTTCGTCAGTTATCTTAAAGAATATAATCTTTTACCAAAGCATTGAAACGTCGAGAGAGGCGTGTACCCTGGCTAATATCGAACTGCACCAAGACACTCTTTTGTACTCTCTAGACAAGGCTATTTATAATGGTGCAATATGATGGAAAATGGATTTTGCTCCCTTGCATAACTTTGTCTTAGTCGTCTTGCTATTCCGAGTATGGCTAGAAGAGCTGTTGACTTGCAGGGTGCCTTGAGTAACAAGGGACAATGCAAGGAGAAAAGAATTGTTCAGGGTGACAGACTGTGTTTGTGCAAGAGAGAGATAATATGGGGCAGATGGTGAAAAATACCAGGAAAAGAAAGACAACAAAAGTATGTGGGGGATAAAGGTTGAAGTACCTGACATAAGTGGAGCTGTCCAGATGAAATATCTATAAGTGGAATCACAGGCCAAGGCCCCAGTCAATTCTTTCTTTTTAGTCATGAATTTTAAGTGTTGAATTTACTTCTTGAGAACTATTCACTTAAAGCTGGTTAGTAAGTGGTGATTTTCAGATACAGTTTGGTTTAGAGTACTAGAGCTGAAGGCATCTCACATAACCCAGGTGTACATAGCCCATTGGGACCACATAGACACCTTTGAACTTCCTCAGATCTTTGATGAAGAGATAGCAACACAGCTCTTGTTTTCAAATCCATGTCAGGTGTCTCAATGAGAAGTGTAGAAGAGCAGGTCATTGGCACAGGACATGCTGTCATAGGTACTCCACCAAATAGAACAATGCATTACTGAGGAGAGCTGTGAAACTCATGCCATCTTCTTCAAGCACAGGTGTGGTTAAGAAAATGCAGCAGGTCATTGCGGTGAGGACTGGAGTCAGCAGTCCTTAGGTAGGTCTTGAACGCACAGAGGAGAAAGCTGTCAGTCATAAGTGAGATAAGCACAGAATACTAACATTGCCAGCAACTGATCCAGTGGCAGCATTTGATGCCAAAATGCATGTCTGAGAATCAAACCTTTTTAATTACTCTCCTTGCTGTTCCCAAAAGCACACCTCATGTCAGTGCTTCATGTTGTGCTTTCTCCCCGACTTTTGCACAAGAACCCACCTATCATTCCCTGTTCTTCTAGATGGACCATGGACCATGGACCATATCATATCCATATTTCTTAAGCATCAGAATCAAACCAACAAAATAGTACTGTAGAGTTAGTCCTCCCTCCACTATGCAGCAGAACTACATAGTTGGCAGCAGACAGGCCTGGCTGATGCCCTGTTGATTTTTTTTATTGTTTATTTGGATGGCCCCACTCTGATTTTGATGTAGGTCTAGCATTCTCTGTACACTTGGAAGTTAAGATTGGATTGATTTTGGAAATCTATAATGTGTCATACATGAAATATAAGATTTTTCCCTACTAACCTGCAGTCTTCTCTTTCCTGTCATATTTTGCAGGAGCATCCATCTCTTGGGCAGCTCTCTGAAAAATTGATTGACAATAACATCAATGTTATTTTTGCTGTTCAAGGAAGCCAGTTTCATTGGTATAAAGTAGGTTAGAAAGCTGATTTCCTTTTTCAATTTTGAAGGCACAATATTTATACTTAAAATTAAAACTGTACATAAATTATTGTCTTTTTCATAGGATCTGTTACCTCTCTTGCCTGGTACAGTTGCAAGACAAATAGAATCACAAGCAGCAAATCTCAATGATTTGGTGGTAGAAGCCTATCAGGTATGATGAGAGTGACAATATTGTATGTAATATTTGTACATTTTTCATTTTTCATAGCCTGAGGTTGGAATTTCCAGGATCTTGTCTTCCATCTGAAGTCCACAACGTTACATTCCCTACTTTTCCTAATGTCCAGGTGGATAGGTGATACTATCTTACGATAACTCTCAAAGTCCCAGGCTGTCAGGGTCTCAAAGCCAAGAGCTACTGATTTTTAATTTATAAGGATGCTTCTAAATATTCTGTTTGATTCTCTGCACCTCTTGCTATGTCACTTCAAAAGAAGGTTTATTTATTTCAATTTTGGCACCTCAGATCTTTAGTTACAGACCAGACACCACTGTCGAGGCACCATATAAATTCAAAGCAAAGACCCAGTGCAGTATCTGGAGAGTTTTGCAGCATAAATTTTAGAAAACAAACAAGAGATGGGAGTTTGGAGGAAGTTAGTTTGAGAATGGTGGATATCATGAAAAGCAGTATCTATACTGTAAAAAGCAGTGTAATGACTTGGGAGTTTGAGGCGTGGAAGTGCAGAAGAGTTTTGATAGGAATTTGGAAGAGAACTATGGAAATGGCTTTGTGAACTCTTGCTTGGAGTCATCAATTGAATGTAATAGTTTGGGAAAGAGTAGTAATATGGGAAATAGCATAAAGTCATTTTTCAAACATGCTTGACACAGAATGGCAGTTTGAGAGTGAAATACACACATTTTTCTCACTGTCACATTGGAGATACTGGGCAGAAGGCAAAGACCTTTAAAAGCAGAGGAGTTTAGGGACAGTCAAATTGCAGGAAAGTTCTCACTGGTATTTTACTTCCTCTTATAAAGTCAAGAGATCTCATTTTGAATATGGAGGTTTGCAGGAAGTTGCTGGCAAAATTTTTGAAAATTGTAGTCCTTTTGTATGACAGGTTTACAGTGTCTATCCTAAACTGTAACACAGTTCTTACCCAGTGCAGGACAAACATTCAAGGAGAGGAAATGAAATTTTATGAAACAATTATTTAGTTCAATACAAGATGCTTTGGGACTTTCCTGGTCCAGCCACCCCCAGTTTGCTTTTGCTTTATTTTCATTTTTCAGACACTGTCTTTCTTCCCATCCTAAACTTCATTGGATTTCATAGTTTGAGATTTTATCATAGTTTTAGGGGCTTTTAATCTTTTAATATATAAACACATGGTGAACATGTCTTGGACGTGTTGCTTTCTAGAAAAAAAAAAGGACTTAGTTAAGAAAATAAATTCAGTGTTGATATTCAATGACAGTGGGCCTCTTGCACTCTTGTTCCAGGCAGGGAAACCTTAGGCTTAACTATGGAAAACCCTGGCTGAAAATCCCTGGCTAAAAAGCCAAAGATGAGTCACTAATTTTCAAAAAGTTACTAAGATAAACATGTGTTAAGATTCATATAATTGCATTTCCATTTGTAGCAGTAAAAATATTCCACTAAACTAATTTTTAATAGCAATATGACGGGAATTTTAAAAATCCCTTTGTGCAATTTTCAGCTCATAAGTTTGTACAGAGCTTTAATAAATTTTTAAATGTTCAAGAAGCAGTATTTCCTCCTTGAAGGAACCAGGATTTTAGGGCATGTAGTAAATACAAGTTACAAAGTAGCTACTTTTTCATTATTTTTTATTGCAAAATGCCTTAATGGAATCAGCCAATTGTTGGCTTATATAGTCTTAGCTGACCCAGAAAAATCAGTAAGAATAATCCCAATAGCCTTTTAGGTCACCCTAAGATTTGTTCAGAGAAAACTTTTCCAAGACAGATGCAAAATATCAGAAAGCGTCAGGTCAATTAGGAAACTTTTCTGCTGGATAACAGTGGTTGTATGTATGTTTACTGTTGTATTTTAGGTATGTGGCTAAAAGGCAGCATAGACACAAACAATGAGCAGTTTTTGTTGCGCATGGTTGTTGGAATAGATTTTCAAATTGTGAAAAATGCACTCTCAAAACCACGTTAGCAAAGCTGAAAACATTTTTATCTGGAAAACCTAATCCTCTTTATAAGAATTACCAGTTCACTGGTTGTGTATATTTGGAATGTAATTGGGTCTCTACATGGGAAACAATGCTTTAATTCATTCCTTTATTCACACAGACAAGCTTTCTTCATTTTTATTCAGACATAGTAGCCATAGTTGGTGTTAGTCACTAATGTACATTATATATTGAGATGCAATGCAATTAAAACTTGTTTTCTCATTACAGAAACTAATCTCTGAAGTGAAAATTCAAGTGGATAACCAGATCCAAGGTCTTAATTTCAATATCACTGCAATCTGTCCCGATGGAAGTAAAAAAACTGGCATGGAAGGATGTAAAAATGTGGCATATAATAAAGAAGTATGTTGATAGTTCTCATTCTTCAAGGAACTGGCATACTTATTTTTCTGTTTGGTTGAGTTTCAATGGTGTGAAATCTTCTAGGGATTTACTTAAACTGAAAATGGATTTATGTGATTAATGATCACAGTCTCTCTATTATTCTCTGGGTTTATTTTTCCTGAATCTTATTTTAATTCTCACTAATCCCGTGGAACTAAGGCTCAAAGCTTTTCCTGAAAGCTAATGTCCATTAAAACTTTCCTTCTTTGTCCTCCACTGGGCACAACCACTACATCCATTGTGATGAAATCTGTACGTAAAGAGGTTGAAAGATAATCACCCAGTGGAAAAAAATCACTGGAATTTGTGTTCCTTGGGTCTATACTAGATGTCACCTTTCTCTCTTCTTGCTTTAGTAGTCTTCCTGCACAATCAGGGTTGTGGATAATTAGTTTATTTTATAAATCAAATTAATAAAATAATTTATTCTCATTTGAATTGGTGTCACCTACTGAATGAAACAAAGCATCATGCACCATGAAAATGCAGGGGAAGATGTCTGGCTGATGTAAAGAACATGGTTTTCTTCCCAGAAAAACTTCTCTGTGCCTTGATATATTTATTTAATTGCTTGACTACTGGAGTAATTCTTTTAGCTTGCCAGGAAGAGGTCTGTGTTTCTAGAGAGCAGGGTCAAGGAGTTCTTTCCTGCTTCACATGTACATATGTCTCAGCTAGTGTGATTTTACTTGTGTCTGTGTGTAGAAATAGCAAAACAAATCAGTAGATTAAATGTGTGAATTGTAATGTACATTTAAATATATTTTATGGTCTTCTGAATTTTATCTGCATGCTGCTGATTGTAGCTTCTACAGTTTATGGGAGATTTGCTGGGTTTATTCTTAACACATCTTTTCTCCACTGTTGTTCCCTGGGCATGTCATAAGAAACAGGACTGGAATTTGTTCTGTTTAATGAAAAGAAAAATATTTATATCTGTTTCTTTTTAATAAAAAGCCAAGCCAATTGATTTTAAAAGATTGCATGTGGTCCTAAACCTCTACTGCTGTTGAAAATGAGCCATCCTTAAGAGATTAATTTATTTTAACCATAAATCCTTCTTTCAGTATTTGTTTACAGACAAAATGCTTTTCCTTAATTCTCACATTCCTTTCATTGTCTAATCCTTCTTCCTTCCTTTCCTTACCAAAACACAAAGTGGATTAAATTCTGGAAGAATCCTGTGGCCTCTTCAGGGAGCAAAACTAACTTTGGCTATTAGCAAGTGTCATGGTGTTGTAATTATTTAGTCACCAAAGGTTAGTCTGTCTGCTGCTGTGTTCAGAATCAAATTTCACGACTCATATGCACGACATGATTTTCCCTTCCCTCCCATTTCCCTGCCATTCTTCCAGTACTGTTTTGTACACGAAGATGATGTTTTCTGGCAAGGCTCTGTGTTGAATAAAAAGCACATTCCATAGCTGCAGCCTGTCCTCCCCTCGTGATATGCACCTGCTGTATAAATCAATTTCTCTATAGCCACGCTTTTGCCCTGCAACCCAAGGGGAGAAATCTCAATGCATGGAGAGTGTGGGCTGCTGAGGGGTTATGTGTGTAGTGGCACATTTCAGAAACGAGAAGAAGAAAAGCAAAGGGTGAGACAAAGCCTGTGTGCCCCCTCAATACGACATTAAGTGCATGTTTCTGCACAGCATTCTTCTCCTGTTGTCCGTGTAGGCAGCCGCAGCCCCACTCACCACAAAGCCACCATTGTCCCCAAGGGCTGGGTTGTTCTCGTGTGGGGGCGCAGCGGGAGGGGGAGAGACAGTGATGAGAGATGAATGGCCTTAGTATTTGTGGGTAGTTTCAACCTCATATATAATCAGTTTCTCGGGGTTTCTCCTTTTTTATTTGGAAATCTTTATTTCTTGGTAGTAAAGATTAAAGGTACTTGCTTCTCTTGCGCTCCTTTCTCACTTTTTCCCCCGGTTATGTTTTCTCTGTGAGGAGGTGAGAAAGAGTTGTTTTACATCGTGAAGCTGAAAAAATACAAAACCCTAGAGAGAATACCCTGTCAGAAGCATACTGATCAAAAAAAAAGCTAGAAGACAATTGTGAAGTACAAGGTTGATATCTAGTGTGTCACACATGTCAGAGCTGTCAAAAACTTTTAGTGGTGATTGATGGAAACTCTATGACGATCACCTAACCACCAAAATGATCCTTAGTCCTGTGCCAGGACTACAAAAAGCCATGGGAGCTGCTGCTGTAGTGGGGACTGCTGGGATGAGGACCTGGAGAATGGTGGTGATGGCCATGGCATGGCCAGGAGCTAGGCAGTGGGTCCACAGAATTGGGAAAAGTAATCTGCTGCTAACATGTGAGCCATTTCTGTGTTTTAGTAGAAGTAGCCAGGGCCATCCAAAAACCTGTTTGGTTTCTATGTGCATGACCGTTTCTGCAGCAGGACATTCATTCTCGATTCTTTTTATGAAGAGTATCTCTGTTTCTGTTTGTGTGTTGTCTTGCTCAATCTAGTTCCAGTCCTCACCTGAGTATTCCTGTGATATAACAGAATATACACACTAAATAATAGCAGGAGGATGGTGATGGTATTTCTATTTCCGTTTAATTTGTGTTAAACTTGTCTTTTGCAACTATGCTTTCTAAACTTGAAAAATAGATTTCTGTCAATCCTCTATTGTTAGGATTTTAACTGTATTTGTGATGCCTATCATTACTAATATATTATGTTTGACAAGTGACCACTGTGTATTGCTATTATCAGCTAGTGCACATCGTATACAATATAAGATTCTGCTTTATTTATGTGTTAAAAATTTTAAGCAAATGTAAGCAAGAAAATAATAACAATGTTAAATCTGTCTTTATTTCTTCTTAGGTACTTTTCAATGTATCAGTGACAATGAAAGGATGTCATACAACTGGAGGAAGAAAATATGCCATACTTAAGCCTATTGGTTTCAATGAAACTGCCATTGTCAATGTGCAGCAAAGCTGTGCCTGCCAGTATGGAGATAGCACAGGGCACAAAAGAGTGTGGGCTGAAGAAACTTCTCCTGACAGCAAAGAGTCCCATTGCAGTGACAATAACTGTAGCTCTAACAGAGACACGCTTCCTTCAGAGAAGTGCAGGCAAGACCAGGACCAACCCATCTGCAGTGGTCAAGGAAGTTGCATAGATGGAAAATGTTTCTGCTACAAAAACAAGCTAGGCAAGGTATATGGCAAGTACTGTGAAATGGATGATTTTTCCTGCCCATATCACCAGGGAAACTTATGTTCTGGTAAGCTGCAGCATTTATGTCTGTATTTTCTTGGTTTGTTTTGCTTTCTAAGGCTATTGTACATGATGCAGCTGAAAACAGTGATATAAAGCTGTCAAGAACAAGAATTGTTTGTGCAGAATTAGTGTGGGAAATGTCCTGAACATCCTGTTAGGAATTCACACTCCTGGGCTCTCTTCACCACAGGCATACACACTGTCTTCTAAATTTCAACACCATTTTCTAGGCGATACATTGATTTTTTTTGTAAGTTTAACTATTTTAATATTTAAATCTCAAAATTCCTAATAAGTAATGATACTGATTTCTCAAACAAAAAATGACAATATTCCAGAAAGCTACTTGATGCATTGCAGTCTAATGAGAATATGAGATACTGACTGAGAGATTAGGAAGGGATCATAGCTTCCAGGTGAGGTCCTGATTTTCTACCAGCCTCTAAATCAGTCCTGTGAGAGATACAGTGGCACTTGATTTCAAATACTGGTGTAAACATGAACACTGTTGGGAATGCCTGCTTCAGAAAGGAGACTAAGTGAAGCAGAGTTGTTAGAAATTCTTATTCTTTTTATAGTCCACTTTATGGTAGGGAAGAGGGGAAAAAAGAAAAAGAGGAAAAGGAAAAAAAGGAAATGGAAATGGAAATGGAAATGAAAATGAAAATGAAAATGGAAATGAAAATGAAAATGAAAATGAAAAGAACCTGGCCTGTGCACATGAACTTGATACTGCTTCTTCCACTGAATCTTGCTGTTTATTTGAATGGAATGTTTTCTTGCTAAAGAGAAGTTTGTTTAGTTTGCCTGAAGACTATTTTCCTGTATTTCATAATCTCCACTGTTTTGATCCAAGGCAAAAGAGAAAAATTTTAGTAAAAGGTTTTAGGGTGACATCATAGTAGCAACTTTTGCTCAACTTAACAATGAACAGCAGCCTTCAATATTTATCATGCCAATAATTTCAGTCCAAGTTGTTAACTTAAAAACTAATTAGAAAGTCCAGGTCTAAATTTGCTCTCTTTAAGGTAAAGCACAAGCTATACAAGTGTATCCATCTAAAAATTTATTTTCAATGTTTTCATGGAAGCATATGACTCCAGACTCTCTGTGTTGTAGGTAATGGTGAATGTGAAGGAGGTAAATGCAAATGCTTTGCTGGCTGGGAAGGTGATCGTTGCGAGTGCTCATCACAATCAGCAAAGCACTGCCTGAATTCAAAGGGCCAAATTTGCAGTGGAAGAGGAAAATGTGTATGTGGAAAGTGTGAGTGCACAGATCCAAGAAGCTTTGGCCGTTTCTGTGAATATTGCCCTACTTGTAACAAAGCCTGTGAAGAAAACTGGTATGTTTTTTATGCTAGACTTGACTTTTTCACTCGCTAGTGTTGAAACATGAAGAAATATTTCTGCTTGGCTAGATGCTCTGTTTCTTAGCTATTTAGATTGTAGGAAATTGGTACAATTCATACTTGATACTTCTCTATGTAGTTGGATTCACAGTGGCAATTAAAAGAATTGCATGTCAGCATCTATTTTAACCATTTCATTCTCCATATGAAGTCTTCTGGGTAGGAAATAAAACCATAAATTTGTATTTTTAAAAATGGAAGATAGATCCTACTTTTGAATGCCACCAAGTCCAATAGTATTCTCCACGTTTGTTTTTGCACACTCCTTGTTCTTCTCAGCTGAAAGAAGGAGTTGTGGACCTAGAGCAGTACTTGTGCATTATCACTGCCATTGATCAGCAGAGCAGAGCTGGTCTTACCCAGAGAACAACATTCTTCATTGCTCGGTTTTAAAGCACTTAGCATTTGCCATGCTAGTCTTAAAGCAGGTCAATTTTTCTTTCTCGTGTAAAGAAAGGGACAGTGTGGAGGTCAAAATGAGCAAGCCCAGGAGGAGAGAAGCTAGACCAGGCTCTCAGCGGTGCACTGTGTGGTCCTGGCACAGAGAGCAAATGAAGCCCTTTCTCGGGCACGGCTCTCCTGCACCCTCTCGTCTGCACGTGTAACGTTCTGCATCTCACTGTGGTGCAGAGGATGAAAGATCAGCCTTTCATTGGAAAAGTCATTGTGCTCAAAACAGAATCATTGTTTATTTGTGTTTATTTCAATTATAGCTCATCTGGTGAATATGCTGGAGAGCCAAGCTTGGCCACATCTGGAAAAGTTGCTGCTAAGATTTCACTAGATAAAATGCAGTTAACCTTTCTGGCTTACACTTGTTCAAAGTCACTGTGAAAGGCATGCCTTTAATAAATTCAGAAGATGGCATATCTTCATTAAAAATTCATTTAGGGCTTTTTTGGGATCTCTTGTGACGTCTGTCTCTTGCAGGGCTATACAGTGAAGATGCTAAGACTGAGAGCATTGCCTCCCATTTGTAGTGCTCTCTCTCTCTAAACTGGCCAGCAGTGCGGACTTACTTGGCTTTGTCTTAACATAGCATCCAAAAATTATTGGCAAAGCTATGTTTCTTCCACCTACCTCTACCCTTCAGTTGCAGCGTGCATCTGAATGAGATATATAGGTAAGGAAAGGCTAGAACAGAACTGGAGGCTGAAAGCTGAAGAAAGCTGGACCTTAGCTACACCCTGTGACAAACTCACATCACAAAAGGCAGAGCTGGGATCAGATGAAGGTGGCTCAAAGCCAAAGACATGTTTTAGTTTACAACTTCTGACTAGTTGGTTCTGAGAAGTATCAGAGGCATAAAATGCTGAGAGAGGCATCACATTTCAGAAAAATATAAATAAATGTCGCAATGTTTTTACTAACAACAGGAAAGCATTAAGCGCAAGCAGTACGTCAGCCTGTTGATACAATCTCTGAAAGGGCAGTGCAGAGAAAGACAGAGGTTTTTAATTATATATTTTATTTTACAGGAACTGTGTTCAGTGCCATCATTCTAACAATGCATCTCAAGCAATACTTGACCGGTGCACAACCTCATGCGCTTACCTACTGCATTATATTGACCATACTTCAGGTGAGTGGCATTTTCTAGGTAATTTTAATAAAAGATTAAAATCTTTTGGGATTGGTAATTGAACTTGCCAGTGTTAGAAAGGCTTTCAGAATTATATCACATTATTACAATAACAAAGAAAGAAAGCAGGAGAAAGAGAAAAAACATTCATAGCTTTAGGGAAAGTAAAAGATACATAAGAACAGGAAATAAGATTGTCAAGCATTGCTAAGTTCAGTTTTCCCAGCTCCTCGAGAAGTCACATCTAATAATGATGAATCCTGCCTGAGCAATGCTTGAAGAAATATTTATGAAAATTTGTTATGGCATCTGTATGTTTTATTACTTTGAACATGCTTATATTATTTGACATTACCAGAAACAAGAAAGAAAGAAGTAGAATGCTTACCTCGAGTTCAGTAATGCTTAAATGTTCCTTTCAAGTATAAAAAACTGCAGTTATGAGGGCTGTGGAAGAGTAAAATCTTTTTTAATAAAATCTCATAAAGTTTAATCACTCCATGCAGCAATAAAAGTGCACGTAAATGGTTATCTTTTGTCATTTAACATTTATATAAATCTTTTTATACTACAGTTCATAAATGAGGAAACTAACTGTGAATACTTTTCTAATAACTTTAGTATTAAGGAAAGCTTACTGTGTTAGTCTACCAGTGAGGAGAGCACTGGACAAGGATTCAATAAACCACATTTTCTTTCATATTTTACCAGTGATCTCTGCCATAGTCTTGTGAAGATTAAATTCTCTCTGCCCTAAACATCTCTAATATTTCATCCTCTCTACTTCAACTATAAATTCACTTGTCTACAGAGAATTTATGGTGGGCAATACAAAGAAGCCTGAGTCTTAGTTCTGTAGATGAAAGGAATAACACTTTCACTATTTTTCTACAATGGATCTTAATCTGAATTGCCTTTCTTGATATTCTCAACTTTAAAAGCTTGCATATGACAACTTTTCCTCCTAATTTCCCTTAACTTACTTTCGCTTCAGGCTCGTGTTACATTTCTGCAGCATTACTAAGCAGTGGTAGATATGGCTGTGTTAGAGGGATGTGCCTGTTCCATACGTTAGGCTTTACCCCCGTGTTTTCCTTTCGTTGCAGATTGTTTCTCTGGACGAAGCTACTTTAGAGTCTTTTCCATAATCTTTATAGTTACCTTTCTGATCGGGTTGCTTGTTGTCCTTATCATCAGGCAGATAATTCTGCAGGGGAGTAGCAATAAAGTTAAATCTTCATCTGATTACAGAGTATCTACAACAAAGAAGGTAACTGATTTCAGAGCCATCATCTTCAGTAATCTTTTTCTTGCATATAAAAGTTAGCTAATTGCTGATAAAAATTGTATCTTCCCCTTCAAGGATAAGATGTTTTTGCCTACAGTTTGTACAAGAACAGTAACATACAGACGTGACAAGCCAGAGGAAATAAATATCGACATCAGCAAGTTGCGATTAAACGAAACTTTCAAGTGTGAATTCTGAAGACTGCATATTTCCATCACGCTCGACTTTTAAAAAGTTACCTTTTGTACTCTGTGGGAGTCTTGACTGTTGCCATATGGTTTTGTGTCATGCATTTTGTTGAATACTGTAACAAAGTGACATGTAAACATATTCACATTATGTGATTATGTTTGGAACTATAGCTGCTGTATTTTTTTAAATTTTTTTGAAAGAGAAATGTGCGTTACTACTGTTCAGAAACATTAGTGTTGATGTAGCACTTTAGCATATTCTAATTTATTTAGTTGTGGCCTAGAATGTAGATACAAACTGGTCTGACAAAGCACTGGTCTCACTACATGTAGCTAGTACTGATGTGCTCTGTGGGAATGGACAAAAGCTGTGACTGAAGTATTAACATTGCTGTATATTATAGCAATAGATGAAACTATTAAAATGCTCTTAAATAGAGTAAATGGTACTTTTATAGTTCTCTCAGTTGACAGATTCCACTGATTTGTCTGCTTATGCCTCTTATCTTTTCCTCATAAAAATGATGGGATTAAATGAGTGTTTAGTTCCTGGTATGGGTGTATGTTGTGTCCGTATACACACACACATGCATGCACACAGAGGTAAATTATATATATATAGTTTTTTTGTATGGATGATGTCACTTAAAGATAATTTATATCTGATAAAGTGTAATTTTTAGCTTTTTTACTTGTTTAAATATACACACATCCACCCTCCCCCATTTGGTACAAAATTTACGGTGTTTGGAAACTGAGTGGCTACAGAAAATGAGAGTTCCTGTCCAACAGCGTAGTCTACATGATGATCAATGCCAGCAAATTTCGCCTTTAGAGTCGGCAGCATCAATTCCATTGCAAATAGATAAATTACACCAGAGCTATGCTTGGTTTGCTAGCTACATGTCAGTGTTTTGCCAAGTAAGGACTTTGATCTTTTTGTATGGTATCAGGCATAAGTCTGATTTTACACGTGCTCTTTTTCTCTATTTAAATTAGTTGATGGGATTAGGTTTTGTAAGTTTTTTTGTAAACACTTCTGGTTTTTGTGACTGTGCATTGAGAAATGTGTCCCGTGTGTGATAGGGAAAAGAACCTGCAATTTAGAAGAAGGTGAGGAAAATAGGAGTCTTTTTCTCAAGAGAACACATTAATTGACTTTATAAATATGGATCAGATTCTGCCTTCAGAAATGTGCAAAACTCTTCCAAACATGGTGGGACCAATATAAGCTTATCTGGGAGCAGAATGTGAGCTACAAAATCAGGCAGAAGTATTTTTTTTTATCCCTGACCCCAGCTAGAGTGGTAGAAGACGTGTTATTGCTATGTGCTTGTTGGAAGTGTCAGTCTGATTTACTAAATCTGTGCTGCTGAAACCCTATGAAAATCTGATCAACCTCTAATGCACTAAAATCTTGCTGGCAAAAGGAAAAATCATCTCAGAAGACAGTATATAATTTTAACAACATTTATTACTAATACTAACTATTGTCACTATTTCTCATAGATAAGGGTTGCAGAAACAAAACAGGACTTCCTTATGTGCAGGTTTTAGAAATTACTTGTATTTCCTATTCTGTATTTCTTCTGTAAATTCCCACTGAAACCTGAGGACTATGAGGATTGAAAGGAGGCAGGATGTAGAAAAATGATGAGTGTTTTATGAGCGTTAAGTTTCTAGGGTAATGGATCAAGTGGGATTGAGAAAAATAATATACGGACAATGGGCCTTTCATTAGTCATAAAAGCTCTAGACCTTAGGGATTCTTTTTAAAAAAACCTGTAAATTGGACTATTAAATGTTTTTAAAGCAGTCTCCAAAGTAGGCCCTGAGCTTTCTACCATACAGGTAAAAGTGCCTCATTTAACAAAAAGAATGTTTCTTTACACTGACCCTGACTTCAGTGATATCTTAATTGTAGTACCTTAGTTATAGATTAATTCTGTAATCTATCAAGTATACCTTAAACTCTCATTTTCTTTTAAAGCATTTAGGACCGTTTTCCTCCTGTGCAAATTAAAGGATTCCAAACAACTGGTTTTGGTGGGATAAAGATAAAAGATTGATAAAGGTTTATCAAGGGTAACCTGCTGTTACCCTTGTTACAATTCATGGCTATTTGTGAGTGGGAGACAATCTCTGGTTGTCTATTGAACTTAAT
>VWPU01024655.1:0-13678 GCA_013398955.1 Callaeas wilsoni | reverse complement strand
AACCCAAACCCCTACACAGATATTTAAAATTACTATTTTTTCTAAATCTAAAAATTACTGAAAAATGAGCCAGATTTGTACTGCTTGACAATTACATACGACACCAGGAGAACTGGGTTTGGAGTCATGATGGAAAATGGGTAAACTCCTGAATATGTTCCTGTTTTTTACTTACATGAATGGTACACTCCAGAACCATCAAGTTCTTCTACCATGTCACTTGGTCAAAAAGGAAAAATGAGAAAGCTGGCTAATGCTGATAAGGTAACTTCATGAAATGCAAAAAGTTAACAGATTTTGTGCTTCTGCTGATAAGTCAAGGATTTATAATGTTTGTAAAAATTACTTTGACTTATCTTTTTAAACAAAATTACTCCCGTGTCATTTTCAGCCACTCATTTGCATCCTTTCACTGTGATGAAACCATGGTCAGTCATCTTGCCAGGTTTTTGCTACTTTAAGGAATGACACAAATATATTAGTTTCTACTGATATGTTCTGGAAATGAACAGGAATGTTGGGCTCTCATTGATAAGGAGTTGCATGATTTGTTTGAAATTAGGCTTTGTTTTGTGTCATCTTTAGTAAGCAGTGCATGGGACTCTGGTTTTAGGTATGACTATTTGTGAATGACCTCCTCTTTTCCCAGCTGAAGTAGATGATAATCATTCCACTCTGGACTAAAAATCTAATCACAGTGACATAAACAACTTGGGGAGACGCTGGACTGAAGAAGGTACAAACATCAAACAAAATAAAGAGATCTAGTGAAATTTAGTGAAAAAGGCAGCCAGCCATCCCCAGCTACCAAGTGAGATTCCAGTAGAAGGTGACATGATTCCAGTGGCTATATTCATATCACAATAAGACTTAGAAGAAATTTAGTATTTTTAATGCATGAACAGTACTAATGAGAGACAGCTGAGAGAAGTAATGCATGCCATTTATTTAGAGGAATTGGAAGACCAGTCAACATTCTCATGATCTTGCAAAGCCTAACAGCTCACATGGTGATCTCTAATGGGTTTTATTTAGGGTTTAAACAGAGAACTACTTGAAATGATACACTGAAATAAAACTATGGCAAAACTATTATGTAGTCTATTTTAATGGAGTTGTTTATATCAGCACCACCTTCAACTGAAACTCATAATATACCATTAAATATGTGCCTACATTGTTCAAAAGCATGGCAGAAATAGCAATACCACAGTGACTGCTTCGGATACTTCCCAGGGAGTGGCCCATGATACCTAATGGATTCTGTCAGCCATGTTTTAGAGCCTTAAGTTAGACTTCAATTAGGATACCTTTGTTAGGATGCAGCCAAGCCTTCAGTAGAAACTTGGCTGTTTTGCCGAAAACACAAGCAGTAAGTATCTTACAGGAATGAGCTTACTGCCCTCTCATTACTCAGTGTTTGCATGCCTGGCTTTAGTTCAGGAACTTGCAGCCAGTATCTCTCCTCATTTTTGCTATTCAAGGCTAAAAAACCCAGTTTCAACATCATTATGCATTCATGGCTTTTAAATTTTTTTTAATAGAGCCGGTCTTTGAACAGAGACAGAAGCTGATAGGTGCAGATTCCATATTTTGCCAAGGACATGATTTAAAATTTCACCTCAATCTTATCTGTTACAGGCTATTGAATAGAAGATAAAGCACCTGATGAAGAGCATGGCTGCACATCACCTTTGGAGAAAGGGGCAGAGTGAAAATGCACAAGCTCTTAGAAAATAATATCGGTTTATGTAAGTGGGAAAGGAAAAGGTATTTGAAAGCACAGTAAGCCTAAGGATCTTAGTTTCAGCTGTAAAAAGTTCAATGGAAGAATGTAATTTTTATATTCATCAGGTAATTCCACTTAAAATCTGCACCTGATTTAGTAAAAAGGAAAACTAGAACTATATTTGGGGCACATTTTATATATTTTTATATGCAGAGTTACTTTGGCCATAAAGCTCAAGGAGGAGCCTTACCAAGTGATCTGTTGGTCTGGCAAGCATACTAACATGACCTTAACTCACAACTTTTTCCTACTGAGTTTCTTGAATAAACTTCTGTCTGGAAGCTGTATTCCAAAAATAGCAGATTTTTTTTTTTTTTTTTTTTTTTTAAATCCTTCATCCAGCAACAGAATTGATGCAGGAATGTTTCTGTGTAATGTCAGGACATTCCCCTTCTGAGGAATCTGCAAGATTTGAATTATTATGAGTAAGTTTTAAATTTCTTTTCTGTTAATTTAATTCTCCTAAGTTTTAACAGTGTTTTACGGTTGGCAATTACTGAAGCTGCAGCTCATCTACTCTGGTGAACTTCATAAAGTCAAGCCTTTAAAATCTGTGGATGCTTTCTTCTCTGCTGTTGCACCTCATGCCAGCAAATACAGATGACAAGTCATTAAATAAAGACAGAGGGTTGTAAGCAAAAAAAATTTTATTAAATATGAGATTTATGTCCAACCTGCTTCCCCCAAGCCAATTTTTTCTCCGTGGCAACAGCCACAAGTATGTGACAAAACAGGTGGGATTTTTCCAAGGAAAAATTTACATACTTAAAATGTCACTTTTTGACAAAGCATCATCTTTTATCCTTAAGCAGGTTTCACAAGCGCAGAGCATGTTTACAGGAAGACACATCTTGTGGCTGTAAAGCTTCAGCAGATAATGCATTAAGGACCCTCCCCACAGCAAACAGGGCCAAAAATTGCACAGTGTAAGAGTGGACACATTCTCTGTTAACTTACCTGGTCTGGCAGTGCTTTGGGAACAGGGAAGTAGATCTTCTGAAGTTGAGTCTAAAATAGCTCTGGTATGATAATCACTAATTCTATTGCATGTTCTTTACATAAAATCATTCAGAAGTACCTTTACAGTTTTCTACAAATATTTTAATTGTGTAAGAGGAGAAAGATTCAAAATTATTCTTACCTTCTATTGCTACATAAAATTTAATCATAATGTAGATGAATTTGCCATGCTGGTGCATACTATCATTAGATTGCAGATTACTGTACTGAAAATCATAGCCAAAGTATGTATTTTTATTTAGAAAAATCTCAATTGTCTGTTTCCATATGACTTCATCTATTATTCAACATTTCCCAGTTTTATTAAATTAATACAAATACTTCTTTACTGATGCAGAAATTCTGATAATCTGATACTCAGAAATACAAAATCATTTACCGTATTTTAAAGCCCTCCCAAAAGCCACGTAGTTGGGACATTATCTCCTGTGTTCCAGCTCTCCTGGTTAACTTATACAATTCACTGTGCTCAACTGACAATTGTTTGTTATCTCAATATTACACCCTTGGGAAAAAATATATTTAGCTTTTTTTCTTATAGACTTTACTATCCATCTGTATTTGAGTATGTGCTTGTTACCTGTTCACAGGATAAAAGCTTGGGATCCATTTGAACATCAGCATACAATTTATCCAGTTTACGAAGAAGCACATTATACTGTGATCATCAAACTCCAGCTGCTGGAGGAAAAGGCAAAAGCAATCCTACTTGCAGGCATGTAAAACTGATTATATTGGCACTGCTGCTTTCTCATCTTTCTCCAGTAATAGATGGCATGGTACCATTAAACATTTTCAATGAAAAATTTCTACATAGGCAATAATGTAGGAATGCAGTGGGCTGCAACTCTAGTACATTTTTGAATGGAGGTAGTACATATCTAGTACATACCTAATTTTGATAATATCTTGGTTTTAATTATGGGTGTTTTTTTCCCTTTTAAATAGACTATTGAGGTCTTGAACTTTGCTATCTGATGAGGTCAAAAAGAGCCTTGCAATAATTCTGTCTGCCCAGCAGCAGCTGACAGGCATGGGAGTATGGAAACCACTCCCTCTGCTCTGCTTTGTCCCTGCACTGCAGGGCAGGACCAATGATCCTCGTTACCAATCCCTCCCTGTGTCAGCCACCAGGCTATCCAGGCTACTTTAATGGATCCAAAAAAGCATTCCTCAGACTATTAAAGGCATTCCTCAAGGCCTGAAAAACCCATAGGCCAGAGAGGATAGGGTCAATAATAGTCAGAGAACAAGAAAATGGAACTAAGTAAATAGCAGTACCAGACAATCTTCATGGAAATAGAAATTTGGGGGCTTGCATTGTTGTTGTTTACCATATGTTCTGTTTACTCTAGACTTTTAATGTCCATTTACATTCATTCCCACCACTGATAACCTACGCATGGTTAACCTCAAACAACAAGAAAGCAGAATCTCCATACAAGTCTGAGACTCTACTGCTGTAACACAACTGGAACACCTGCGGGCAAATCAATTCACAACCTCCATCCACTCCCTCTCCATTAAAAATAAACTAACAAACAAGAAAAAAATCAACCAAAACCAACCAAAACACACACACAAAACCCCCAAACCAACCAAAACAACCCCAAAGAAAAAAACCCAAACAAATAAAAACCCAAAAGCAACCAAGCAAACAAAAAACCCCAGAACACCCCAACCCAGTACTGTTCCTCCACTGCCAGCAAATGCAACTATTGTGACAACCTCATGTTGTCCCTATCTGGACTGTTGTCTTCCAGGTGAATTGTGCTACAATTGTGTTACAATTCCTTACAGGTAAATTGCAGTCTTTCCCCCAGAAGCATGAAACAAGTTTACACACCTAAAACTTGTCAGATTTTTATTTATATTGCATATGTATACAATTTGCCTCCCACAAAAATCTCTGCCTCATTGATACCATAAAGGGACAAAATTAAGTTCAGGGTGGCATCTGCAAGCCTTCCATTTCCTAGCCTGACTGGTGACCTAAATAAAACTTTTCAGTATTAGCTTTTTCCAAGATGTAATTTATACTATGGCTGTCAGGAGTTAAGATAGTAGTTGCCATGGAGCCTTAATCTTTTTTTAGGCTTTAGTCAAAGGAAGCTGAAAATCAGTATGCTGGGTAGAACCCTGCTCAATAGAATTTTATTCAAATTGGGACAGGATTTAATCCTAATTTTTCTGCTGAACGTTAGTATCAAAGGTTCTAGAATTAATTCTATTCTCTTTCTCAGGAGATGAAAGTTTCCTTTCCAGATTCTTAAATCACACTACATTCAGCCCAAAAAGTACCCAAGTTGCTTCCCCTCTATTCCTTCAACTACAAACTGTAACTTTCTTCTAATCTTAACATGCACAGCTAATCACCGTAGTGAAATTCATTCACCAGTTTTTCCATTTTCAGTGGAGACATTCTGTAAGTATACCAAAGCAAAGCTTTAGGGAGGATTTTATTTTTCTATGCACACACTAAGCACTAATCTCTACACTGGAAAACAGGCCTTTGAAACAGAAATCACAGTTTGAATCTATGTCTGTGCTACTTATAACCTCCTTGATGTATATTTACGAAAAAAACACAAAAGCATACAATGCATGAAGTGCATCTCTGGAAAGTACAAAACTGGCCATGCTATAGCCAGCAATGCTCTCCCAGAACACAGCTGCAGCAGAACAGAAATGCAATTCAGTTTAATACTTGCAGTTAAAACATTACTGGCTGACTTAAAACTGAACTTGCCCTATACCAGGTAAATTAAAAGAATGCAGACCTAGGTGGAAAAAATGCAGAATTTGTTAAAATGAGCTTTTAGAACTCTTACCTACCCCAACCAAAAAATTAGAAAGGATTCAGCTATAATCTTAACTTGACCTTGAGATTTGGATTCAAAAGCAAATGACAGCTTTGCTTAATGAAAAATGTCCCAGAATTTTCACTAAATACAACTGTTTACTGCCCAGCTGTAGTGGCACTGCATAATCCTCAAGCTGTTCCAAAGACTGCAGAGTAATCTGAAAATTGTCACAGGAGAGAATTTCAAACTCCTTTCAACTCTTTCATGGCATGTATTATAAAAGAGGCATGATAATAGTAAAAAAAAAAAACCACATCTTTTCCCTTCTAGGGTATGTAAGTGTGGGACTTGAACACTTGCACATTAACATACGTTTCTGCCACTGACAGCAAAATGTCTTATTTAACTAGCGCTGGACAGAAAAACAGTTGTGGGTTTGAGTGAAAGCCCTGCTCATCCACTTCACAGGATCAAATGCAAAGACCTGTGGTCTGTTTTTCAGTCTGAGGTGTCAATATCAAAGACTTGCAGAGCTACTGGAGATGACACCTCTTAATAAAAGAAATATGTATGCAGATAAGAGGGAGAAAGAACTCCAAGCCCTTAACTTGCTGGTGTGGTCAAACAGCTCATGTTAAGTATGAATTCAGACAAACCGTAGCAGTTTCCTTAAAGCTGAAGTTAGAGACTTTGAAATGAAGTGTCTTCAAAGTTCCAAAATGCCATCTTCTTTATAAAGGCCCACCTCAGCTCTAAAAGGATATCCAAAACAAAATCCTTATATAAATTCAGGGAAGAAAGGGGCATCTCCCTTAGCTCTATTCTGAACCAGTTTCAAGATCTGTCAGTATCACATTACCTTTTCTGGATGTGTAGATTAGTTAAAGCTTGGCAGGGAAATACAGTTAAAATTAGTTTAAATACAGAAGTATTATCATTGTACTGCAGATATCAAGATGGCCTTACAATATAGATGACAGGTACTAAATTGCTTGTTTTGATTTCAAAACAGTATGATTTCTATTATGTGTATTTGTGTTTTGCTTAAAGCTTATTTCATCAAAATTAAACCAGTCCACAGGACAGTGATCAAGAAACATTCTTGCTCCAGTATAGTTTCTTTTAAATAGTTTATGGGGACCTTTTGCTGCTGATGAGCTTGCATTACTTCAAAACTGAAAGGCAAAAAGAAAGAACTTAGAAGTGCACCGTTTTTTCAAAAGCTACAAGAAAACAAGATGTAACTAGACTGAATTAGGATGCAGCATTAATTTTCAAAAGAGAAAGCAATTAACTGTGTAGTCACATATACTTCTATCAACTTCCAAAGTGTGAGCTGCCCAGATTTTTTTTTTTTCGCAAGAAGATAGACTTACTTAATGAGACTCAATACATATCTTGAAGATGAACTAGTTTAACAGTATTTACTTTTCATTTTGACTTCACTAGCGAGGTTCATCCCTTTAAGAAAAGTAACTCAACATTAAGAAGCAACATAAGAATTCTCTACTTACGTTTCTGATTTCATCCTAGCATCTTATGTGCATGTTCAGCAATTACCACTGACCTTCTATGGGAATGGATTGAAATCCACAAAATTTAGGTTTGTTAAAAGTGGTGAAAGGCTAAATACCAGGTAACATCAGATCTTTTTTCATGTATGTCTTAACAACAAATTAGCTAGAGCATTTAAAAGAAGTAATTGCAGAAGCACCCTGTATATTTGAAGCATGCTGCTAAGTTGCAATATAAACTGAACTATTTCTACATTTGAGCAATTTCATGCATTAAGCCAAGCAAGTGCCATTTCTCCAGCACTGTCTTCACTGGAAACCTTGAGAATTCCTATTCACTACTAGAAGGGCCATTAGCATAAAAGAAAGCATCCCTGCATTAAAAATATTTATCTGGACCGCTTTCAAAATCTAAAATTTCCTTTCTGTAACACCCCAACATACACTTCCTACTTCAGCAATTATTTCAGATGAACAATTATATAAGGCTCCCAGATTTCCCCTCTGCATTGGAAAGAAGTATTCTTGATTTATCCAGTACAAATTCAAGCAATAATACTTTTCCAGATAAATTAGTAACATTAACAGTTACAATTTCACTTGTACTTTGTTCTGCAACTTCAGTGCTTACTTAAGCAATGTTTGTTTTTTAATACTAGGGAGCATGTCCATTTTAGGTAAACATTAGAAGTTCATATAATCCTCATCCCAAGGCTTCCAATCAATCTTCTCAAGAAGGAAATTTGAGAATCCTTAAGCCATAACAAATAAAAAAAGGAGTCAAATGTTCAGAAGACAACTTACTGCCACTTATCTCCAACAGCTGGTCTGATCATTCTCCATCAATAGCCATGATCCAGTCCCTCAGGACTACTTTTGCAACCTGACACCAGCCAGTAGGCCTGGAAAGCAAGGTAGGGATAAGGTTCACCCTCTATCTTACCCTACTGATGGTCAGAGCCCTTCCAAGAGTTTCCTGCAGGACCTGTTCACTTACTGTGGTATGGGTCTCCCCACTGGAGCACTAGTCCACTTCATAAACCAACAATTTTAGAACAAAAATTCAAACCTCTGGCTTTACACTCCCCTAGGACATGTTAACTACTTGCAAATGCTCAATCCTGCTAAGGAATCAGATCATACCTGAGGAAACAGGCTTGGTATGTTACTTACCTTATAATACTGAGCATCCTGAGCATTGATTTATGCCATCTGGTGTGACAGTACCGAGGCTTTGTGCCCTGCACGGCACACTCCACCGTCCAGCCCCAGCCGGCACGGCCCTCTAGTGGAGATGCAGGAAGGAGTTCTCATGGCATTCATCCATCCCAGCTTGCTTTTGCTCATCTGCCTGCCTTCTGGGCTGCTCTCAACTCAGCACAACTGCTTTCCAATCAGGCTTGGCCAAAGCTGGTGTCACTTTTCCCTCTGTTCTGTCAAGGGAAACCTTAGCAGCAAGGGACAGACACCTACAGGGACTTCTGAGAACCTGCAGCCCACCCACAGGTAACCCCACAGCCAGCCCTGCAGAGCTGCTGCCTGCCTTGCCAAGCCCACCCCAATTCCAGTGTCAGGAGCACTGTTGAGCAGGAACCCTAGGACCGAGCTTTGGTACCCCACTCACTTCTCCATTAGCATCTCCCATTGCAAAGGAGCAGCAACAGTTGTTTTCATCTTTTTTTCACCTCCTTTAAGGCATGGGAGTGAGGAAGTTCACTTTTAACTACCACCCAAGTAGTGTTTAGATACTACCAGCATACTTCAGGACAATGCTCTTACATCGCCTGTCAGAAACCTGTTGGGATTTGTCTATTGGCTCTGTGCCATGCATGCTTATGTTTCTTTTTAAAATTATCTATCAACTTTTTATTGAAAGCTTTTGCCTTCAGGCTTTTTAGGTAGTTGCCCAAGTCCAAGAACTGTGCCTAAACCCAGGTTTGGCCACATGCACACAAAAACACTACTTAAGGAAGGGCAAAGTTTACATTCCAGAGAATACCAGTCATGTTTCAGCTCTCTACGGATCAATTATAATGAAGATTCCATCACATTTCCAGTTTCTGTTCCCTGAAATGTTAATATCCCCTCCTCTCAAGGGATCCTTCTACCACTTCAAGGCTTATAGAGAGATCATGTTAAATGATAAAGACCATATCAGGATGCTTGACAAAACCTATTAAGATTATCAAAAATTGAGTATACACCATAATTATATCATACCCAAAAACTGACTCCCAGGTATAGTCACAAAGACAAGAGTTTAATGTTGGCAAAAAAGAAAAGTTTAAGTTAGTGGTATTTTCTTCCTTGCAATAACATACTGGTCATATGAAAGTCACTGGAGAGGTCTGCTTATAGCTCGGAAGACTTTTACAATTACAGCTGAATTCAAAACCCCTAACTCCAAATGCGTGATGTTAACACAAAAACTGAAAACGTAAAACCTGGGATAAAGAACAAACTCAGTTGTTAAGATGCTAGCAGAGATGCGAGGCCTTTCAACCCCTTTACCATAACATGAGAAGTTCTTCAGTATCTTTCCCACCACCATTATTTCAGGATTCACAAGGTTCTTTAAAATACTAATGGGGTTAAATTGAAACCAAGCGCCATCTGCTTGTAATGTCTTCTGTGAAAGGTCTGAAGCCACCCTGTTTCAATTATTTGGTTATTCAGTGCAGAAAGTTAAAGATCACAGAAGGTATAACAGCTTTTAATACTCCAATATTATTATAGATTAAAAATTATTGCATAGTCTTATGCATTTCCTAAAACAATGTTCTCTGGAAATGAAACATCGTAATATAAAAGGAGCAACTCTTTAAAACAAATTGTTTTCACTACCTCGATCTCCTATCCTTTTTTGATTTGTCAGTACATTTGTCCATTGTTTTCTCATTGTCTCCTCTGCACTTGGGGCAATACCATTTCCCCTTTGGTTTGTACGTGAGTCCAACACAGGAAAAGTGGAACCACTCAATAGGGCACTGTTCATTGTCACATCCTATCATTTCGCCGTAAGACACTTGGTTGCATAAGCAGTAAGTCGGTTCATTGGGATCAATTGCAAATTCTACAGGTGAAACCTCTCTCTCCTGTTTGGCTTTGGAGCGTTTTTTCTTCTTGGAAGATTTAGATCTTTTCTCTTTAGGTGGCTGATCATCGCAGTCATCAATACCATTTGCTATGTGGCACAGGTCACGGCTTTCGCTGGTTCGCTGGCGACGAGGTCTACGGGAGGATCTCTCTGGCTGGCAAGACTCCATCTTGGCCTTTTCTAGAGGCTTTTCATTTTCAGACAGATCTTGAAAACACTGAGAGTGTGTTTCCATTTGACGGGCTCTATTCTCTACCAGTTCTAGCATCTGAGTAACTATTTGAATTTTTTCATCTCCAAGTTCTTGACTGTTGATTAATGCACGCTGAAGATGCTGCTGCAAGCGTTTCTTCTGAACAGGATCGTTTTCTGACTTGTACTTTTCATAGACATCATCTATTTCTTTTAACGCTTCTATAAAATAAAGATAATAATAGGAATAATTACACAAGATGGAACATGCTCAAGAAAACACAGAAATGTATTTCTAACCAATGAGAAATAGTACAAATTTTAATTATAGTATACCCTAGTAGGTTAAATTGAATATATCGTTCAAGTGCATGTGGTCATCAAATCAGTGTTTAAGGTCACAATGTGTTCCAAGAAAAAATTCTCATGTTCTAAGAAAGAGCAAGCTTATTTTAGCCCTTGGAAAATGAAAGGATAACACAAGAGAGGGGACACTATAGGTGTTGAGGCATGGATAATCCAGATCCTCCTTCCATCTGAAACGAGGAATTTCTCTTAAGAGTCCTTACCACAGTAATTCCAAAACCCTGGCCAACAAACCAAAGCAATAGCTTATTTTATCACACAAAGAATCCTGAAATTCATAGAATTGTCATGTATCATGATATATAACACTCCAGAATTAGTTTATCCAGGTCCTCTGCTTTCCCCTCTTATTCATCTCAAGGTTTGGCATGACATTTTCAAGTAGACATAGTTATAAAATATGACAACTGAAGTTACATAATAGCAAATATAGAATCAGAATGAAAATCAACTTACACCCCTCAAAATACTTTCCCTATTGCCAAAATAAATTACAGCAAGCTGCATTTTAAATCAGGGCTGAACTTTTCAGAATAGGTGACCTTCTCTTCAGTGCATCATAGGATATTTTTAAGCAACTAGTAAATCAGTGGCTCACAGTTTGACTTCCAAGCTTTCCCTCTTCCAAGTCATGCAAAATAACTGCATGAGTTGCTGTGACTCTTTTGTTAAATTTAGTTCTAAGAAGCAAGTTTAATGAACCTGAATATGAGATCAATAAATGTCTTATACATCAGTCTTAGTCTGTACTCTGCTGTTCTATATTGCTGGATTTTAAAGTAATATCTTCCAAGCCAAATGTTACACTAGATCTATACATAAAGGACAGAGAAACTCCAAACAGGGAAGGAAAGAATTAGAAGTACTGACAGTGAAGCTTGATGCACAGTGTTAGGTATAGTACTGGTTCACTGAGAACTTAGGATTTTATTTGAACAGGTAAGGGAGTTTGTAAATGGTACTAAACTATTTACTTCTAAAGCAAAAGTTATGCAGTACGATCTACCTCTTCCTAAAGACCTGCATTTAAGTAATTTGCTTTCATTTTAAAAGAACTGTCTGCACTGTTGTGAGATGATTCAAGCTTATCTCAATGTCATTCCTAGTGATTTTTTTCCTGCTGACATCTTGGAACAGTAGCTTAAGTAGGAACAGCTGCTTTTTACTATAAATTCTGAAACCTGTATGACAACAGGAGCCAACTGCATTTTGTTCTGTTCCAGACTTTCACTAAGGTAAGATAAAAGTCACTACTCTACCTCTATTTTCTCAGTATCTCAACTTGTATTTTCTCAGTATCAGCATTACAGCTACTGTTTAAACCATAAGCTTTGTTTCCCTGTACCTTCAGCTGCATCACTTGCCTGCTGCCCTGACAAGAGAAACAAAATTTTAAAAATTCTTACTCTCTGCCCTTGATAAGCATGGTGTAGGGTACTTTGTACGCTGCTGAACAAGAAAGGCATAACCAGAGTACAATATCATACAGCCACACTGTCTCCCACCCAGACTTTTTTTTTTGGAGGCAGGAATGTAGGTACAGTTACACAGATTTCCTACACTGGGAATACCCTACCCAGAACCATGCACAAACAATCATACTGTGACAGAGAACAACAACATTCATCCTGCATCAGTTATTGCGGGGATGCACCCTGTGAAGATATGCTGAACTTTACACGGATTAACATCCACTAACAACAGCAAAGAAGTTTTGGACTGACAGAGATGGAAGTTTACCAAACTTCTTGTGAATCTCCAAAGATTAGTCAAGGCATTCATACACTCTAATAAACAGCTCTGAAACTTCTGTTAAAAAAAAATACCAAAAAAAAACCCCAAAAAAATCCCCAAGAGAAACACAAACAAAAAGCTCCAACCCAAACCAGGGCCAAGTGTTCATTACAGATAATCTGATTAAGTTTGGTGGAGCTAATAAAAGCTAAAACGATTTGTTTTCTAAGCACAAGAGTGACTTTTTCCCTCCTCCATTGACTATAACTACCTTTTAAATTAGCTGAAATAATATGGCATTGATTTTATATTTTCAGACTTGGGTCTAAAATCTTTTTATCCCATTTTCAGGGTTTTGAAGATTTTTTTGTTGTTGTTTTTTAAAACGGTTGAAGACTTTGGTTAAAACTACCAACGAACTTCTTATATGGCCCAGTATTGTATTAGTGGCTGGATAAATACATAGAGGAGATACAGTCTAAATAAAATATTTAATCTATTAACGGCTGGGGAGTGCTGGCTGGTCACCATGGATCAGGAGGTAAAGAGCCAGCCTTGGCTAGGAACTCAAAATGCTGCAGGCAAGTCTATGCCCTTTAAACTTTAAAATCCCAGGAAACTTACAAAAGCCTGTTCTTATGTATCTTCTCGGGTAATTAGAATGATAATTGAAAGAATCCCTCCACAACAGCTGCCTCCTGAGGTGGCCCTTCAACGTCTAAGAGGCCTTGACGGTCCCCATGGTCCCCTCCTGCCCACGTCGAAGGAGGGAGATGCGGCTCCAGTGCCGACTCCACGGGATCGAATTCCTGCCTCATGGCAGGGGCCGGCTGGCAGCTGCCGGGCACCGATGTGCCCCGCAAACTCCGCGAGGCGCAAGGTCTTTAATCGGCATTGAACCTGCCTTCCGAAGGAGCCGTGCCTCTGGATGAGGTTTAGGGCAACTTCCCGCTCCACAGCCTCCCAACGCTGCTGGCGTTTTACGCGTCCCCGCCCCCACCGTGCGGTCTGCCGTGGGACGGGCGCTGGGCTCCGCCGGGACGCCGCCCCCCCGGCTCCGCGCGGCGGGAGGAGCTGCGGGGAGGCCGATTTCCGCGCCCCCACCTCCAGCGGCACCGCCGCCGGTTCGGGCAGCCCGGCGGGGCGGAGCGCAGCGGGGCGG
>VWPU01024652.1:0-17506 GCA_013398955.1 Callaeas wilsoni | reverse complement strand
CGGGGCGGGCGGGAGGCACCGGGGAGGGGCTGCGGAGATCCTCCGCCCGGAGCATCCGGCAAACCCAGCCCGGCGCGCGGCGGCCGCGGGAGGGGATGGGAGCGTGGAATCGCGGAATCGCTCGGGTTGGGAAAGCTCCTCCGAGAGTACCGAGCCCAGCTGTTCCCCCAGCACTGCCAAGGCCACCGCTAACCCATGTCGCCAAGTGCCACATCCGCACGGCTTTTAAATCCCTTGAGGGATGGTGACTCAACCTGGGCAGCATGTTTCAATGCCTGACCACCCTTTCGGTGAAGAAATATTGCCCAATATCCAACCTAAACCTCCCCCGAGGCAGCTTGAAGCCGTTCCCTCTCCTCCTGTCCCTGTTCCCTGGGAGCAGAGCCCGACCCCCTCCAGCTGCCCCCTCCTGTCAGGGAATGGTGCAGAGCCACAAGGTCCCCTCTGAGCCTCCTTTTCTCCAGGCTGGGCCCCCTCAGCTCCCTCGGCAGTTCCTGGGGCTCCAGCCCCTTCCCCAGCTCCCTTCCCCTCCCTGGACACGCTCCAGCCCCTCAATGTCTTTCTTGTCCCCAGGGGCCCAGAGCTGTCCCCGCTATTTGAGGGCCTCAGCAGTGCCAGCACAGGGAACAGGCACTGCCCTGGGCCTGTGGCCACACCACGGCTGGGACAGCCCAGAGGATTTTCACTGGAAGGCTGAAACCTTGGGAAGTGATGCCTGGGTACATCGTGAAACGTCTGTTCTGGGGCACCTGGGAGCCTCTGCCAGGGAGAGCTGTGGCTGAGCCAGTGAAAGATGTCCCTGTCCATGGCAGGACAAGGTGGTCTTTAAAAACCTCTACCAACCCAACCCATTCTGTGGCTTGGCACAATCCTCACGGCACCACAAACACCTGAAAACCGAACACTCACTCACAAATACATGAAACTGAGTCCTGCTCTTCTATGCCTTGGAAAGATTTTTCCTTGTGCAGCTCTTTCCCCGTGTGCACAATCTGCACCAGGAGAGGTGGGGAGGACAAACCTGGTGAGACAGCTCAGATCGCTGCTGAACTCAGGAAACTGCTCCAGGAAATCCGGATTCCAGGTTTGAGATGTGCCATGAATCACTGCTCATCACCTCCTGTAGTGCCCCTGGAATTCTCTAAAAAACAGGGATAAAGAACCCATCCACCTTAAAAACAGGTGTTCAGAATTCCTGGCTATTCTCACCTGTCAGGTTCCTGAATAACAAAAAGTTTTCTTCTACTCACGTTTTTCCAATGTGAGTAGAACAAACTTCTAGTAGAACCCCAGTGCACCATGTTTTCATGTTTCATTATAAAACTACTTGTTTAAAAAAAAGAAAATTAATTCTTTTTAAAAGGTGCATTGCTAAGGGTTGACTTCATCAAGGTGTGGCTGGAAATATTTAACGAGCCTGAGTGGCAGCCTACAGAGCTGGGACTGAGCATTCTGAGGGCAGGTGTTCCAGGTTACAGCCCTGGGCTCTTTACCTGTTCCGAGTGGGCAGCAAACTCTGAAAAAGCCGAACTGGGCCAGAGCTCAGGGCTTTGAAAAATTCCAATTAATCTCCAAAGCACGTGAAGCTGCTCTGTGAGTCATCACCGGGATCTGCTTGTGATTTAAGGTAGAGCTGTCATCTTTTCTGCACACGGGGGAATGGAGTGTAGGAAATTCCCAGGGTGGCTGTTTGAGCTGGGAATCGCTGTCTCAGCCCCGTGCCCGGAGCCCATCTGTGCCGTGAGCGCTGGAGCCCCAGGTGAAGCATTAAATAACACAAACCCGCTGGCTGGTACTGCCTGTGGTCCTGTTACAGCCAATTACACTCACGGCACTTGCTGCTGGAGCAAGTTGGAGCAGATCCTGTGGAGGGTTATTCATTCAGCTCCAAAGCCACCCCCAACATCCCCTCGTTGCCTGGAGCACGGCGTGCCAGGCTCCGGCCCCCAGCCTGCTTCCCCTGGCATCAGTGGCGTCAGAACCACGACCCCATCGACCTCCTCCCTTGGTTTTCCAGACCCATCTCCCTTTCCTTCTGCTCTGCCAGAGGGCAGAGGGACCTGAGTGCAGGACAGTGCTCCCTGCTTCCTTTTTAGAAGGAGAATGAGACACTACCTGGTGGTACTTCCGGAGGGTTATCCTTGGAAGTGAGACAGGATCAGGCACTGAGCAGGAACCTGGAGCAGCTGAGGGAGGAACTCAGGCTGATCATTAACTCCTGGGAAATTTCTGACTCTCAGATCACAGCTGTTACTACAACCAATTTATTTTTTTTTAAGTTACAAATAAAAAACTTCTGAAGTGTTGAAAATTTATAGTAGAAAATCGAGTCTTCTTTGAGGCTGCAGTGAAAGGTTCATGGGCAATATCCAGAACAAGGCCTGTGGAGAGCATGGAGACAGAAATGCTGCTGCTTCCACCCTGGCAGGTCTGTTGGGATGCAGGAAATCCATCATATTTCATAACAGAGAGACAGACAGGCTGCCCCAGAACTTGACAAAGACAGAAATCATGAAGCTTCACCTAAATAAAACTGCCAAGTTATCCTGTCCATTCCTTTTAGCAAAACGGTGAATTAAAGCCATTGGGGAGACCACAAACGACTTGTGTGTGGTTATTCTCTGCATCTCTGCAGTTACTTTTGTTAAAGGAGAGGACTTTGCTGAGGTAGCTCTACAGTACCTCGAAATTATAATAACACCCCAAAAAAGGCTGTGGTGACATCATGGCAACCCAGCAGTGATGCTGGGGGGAAAGGCTCCGGCCTCTCCAGCTCCAGGCCTCCAAGAGAAGCCATCTCTCTGCTGATGGAAGGTCATCTCAGACTGACCTTCCCTCAACTCCTGCACCAGGTAATGCTGAATCCCGGCTGGATTAACAGAAGGGGAAATGTGCCACAGGAGATTGCTGCTGAGTTCAGGGCAGGACGTCAGGGTAAGAGAAATGAGGTAGTGGTGTCCCCCAGGGTTTATTTCCAGTCAAAGAACAGCTATAAAAAGCATCCTTGATCCTGGAAGCAGGGTACAAAAAGCAAAATCTGCTGTTTGGGTGACTGTCATGGCTAAATACAGTGATTAAAACATATAGCCTGGCATTTTTCTGAGACAGTTGCAGGCTGGGAAGAGCTGCTGCTGTGGTAAACAGAGACTCGGGATCAGCATTCGCTGAAATATCAAAATGCTGCGGGTTTAGTTTGGTTTTAAAACCATCAAATCCTCCTCAAATACAATTGTAGATATTTTTGCCTCTGCAGCTGGCTGGCTGTGTAACATTTTTCCCTTGCAGAGAGGCTGACAACATTCATTAAGCCAGTTAAGAAGAAAATTAACTCTATCCCGGCCGAAACCAGGACATCCCCAAAGCGCCTCCAGAGCAGATGGAGACTGATCTGTGTCATCACTACCAGATCCAATTTTGACTCACTGTTCCAAAAGCTGGCCAAGTGATTCTCCCCACGAGCACACAGTAACCCAGTGCTCCGTGGCTCACCGCATCCTTTCTTTCTCGGAATCCCTGGGCGTCTCATTCCCTGCCTGCTTCGTGTGATGCTGCTTTTACACATACAAGGAAATGCAAAAAAAGCTCACAGACCTCGCAAGGCTGAGTCCCAAATATCTGCTACAATTTACAGGCTCGTCTAATTTGCTAAAACAGTAAATTAATTAGAGCTCACAGCAACCCTCTTTGTACTTTTAATATTGACCAATCGGTTGCACAGCTCATTGTTGTCCTCACAGGGAAATTGAGTCAGGTTTTCAAGGTCAGGGCAGAACGTGAATTCCATGTCCTGTCTCCTAATCCCCGGCTCTCCATCCACCATCTCATTTCTTTGCCTCTTCTGCTTTGTTTTGCCACTGTGGAGGAAGAGATGATGGATCACCTTGTTTTGATCCCAGGAACATTTTTTCCATAGCGTGGTACAAACCGCGTTGAAGATGTAAAGCAGGGGCCTCGGAAATGAGAAAAACTGGCTGCCTGTAAGAGCTTTTCGCTTTTCTGACGGATTTCTTTCTGTTCCTCCACACTGGGTGCGATTGCAGCTGCCTCAAATGCCAGCGTTTGCAAGGCAGGTCCAGGCAGCGGTCGGAATGCAGGAACGGCACCACAGCAGGCAGGGAATGAGGCAGGGGGATGCGGGGCTCTGGGGGAAGCACAGCCCGGCAGCCCCTGTTCCCCTGGACGGGAATCGAGCAGACCGAGGCTTATCCACGGAGCAAACACCTCTGACCTCTGCCGACATTCCCGCACAGGTGAGCGCACATTCCCTCGCTCAGCTCAGCTGCATTTCTGAAGGTGTCCAGCATATCTAAACCCTTTTTTTTGGCAGAATAAACCGCATTTTGCCTGCTGGCTCCGCAGACCCTGGGTCTGCCAAGCCCACCCTGCTCCTACGCCGTCCCTGCACCCGGATCTCCCGAAGCCCCTCCCAGGGAGCCCCGCGGAGGAGCGCACGCAGCTCAGCCAAGGGAATTCTGCTGCAGAACTGATTGAGCTGTTTGCTCCAGGAAATGTGCTTAATTTGTGGATTTTGCGCCTTTCTCTCAGGAATACTGAACCGCAGCCGCGCGGAGCCTCGAGGAGAGGGACCCGTCCGAGGCGGGATGCGCCCTGGGAAGGCGCTGGGAAGGAAGGGCTGCGAGGCCAGATCTGCCGGTTGCCATGGATACGATCGCTGCCCGTCTCCTGTATCAGTTACCTTCCCTCTCCTGGATGCAAATAAAGGAGCGCCGGCCCGGCTCCCGCGCAGGACGCAGCCCCTGACACCCGGACAGGAGCAAAGCTCCTGTTCCAGACCCGCGATCCCCCCGCAGCACCTGAGGGGAGAGCGGCAGGCGGCTTGGCTTTCTGGCATTCGCACTGTGCGGGGCCGAGAACGCTTTGCCCAGTCCCATGCGGTTCTGTGCTAACCCCGGCTGTTTGCTGGGACCTCGGGGGAGCTGTTTCACGGCCCATCCATCCCATCCATCCCATCCATCCTTTGGGGTTCCCGAGGAGCAGCCGAGCACTGGGAGCTGGGCGAGCTCCCTGTGCTCAGCACACGCACCCGAGCAGAGCCCGCAGGCTCCTCTGACCGGCTCCGCCTCTGCACATCGAGAGGTCACGGCTCAAACTACACCCGGAATCATGGAATTGTTTGGATTAGAGGGGACGTTAAAGCCCATCCATCCCAGCCCTGACACGGGCAGGGACACCTCCCACTGTCCCAGGCTGCTCCAAGCCCTGTCCAGCCTGGCCTTGGACACTGCCAGGGATCCAGGGGCAGCCACAGCTGCTCTGGGCACCCTGTGCCAGGGCCTGCCACCCTCACAGGGGAGAATTTATTTCGTAAAAAGTTCCCTTTTCTACCTGAAAAAGGCTTTTTCAAAACCCCATGTAAAATATAAACAATTCCTCACCTTTTCTTTTTAAATTTAATTTTCAGAACAGGTTTGCAGCCCAGGTGGGAAGTTATTTAGAGCAAGTTATCCGTCAAACTTTGTTTTTAATGAGCACGGGTCTACGTCTGTAGCTTATTTCAGTGTAGGGCTGCGTGAGGGAGTGAAAACATGAAAGAGAAAACTATTAGAAACTGTAAACAGAAGTGAAGCTGCCAGGGCTGTTTGCACTGTCCCCCAGGAGGGAGAAACCTGAGTAAACACAGCACTAAGTACAGTCGGGGTTTATGGTTCTTTTAGGTTTAAGAACTTGTAAACAAATGATGGGGCTTTTAAGTGGATACAAAAAGATACCCTCGGTTTTGTGCTGCTTCCAGAGCACACAGGTCCCGCTTTCTCCAGACAGGGGAGGGGAAAACAAAAGCACATTTCAACAGAATTCCAGCTGCAGGGAGAGGAAAATGTCATTCCAGTGTTTGCGGTCTCGAGCTGACATCCTGCAATGGAGCAAGTCTGGTCCTGCTTCGCAGGAGGCACCCACTGATACCTGTTCCTAATTACCCCGTTCCGGAGCTTGGGATGCCATCATTCCATGGACAAAATAAAGACACCATTTTAGAATTGGAAGCAAATTTCAGAAATCGTGATGACAAGCCCAAACACCACAGAAATTGATTTTTCTTAGTGGGAGCCCAAACTTTATTTCTGATTTCAGATCTATATATGACTGGCAGCATTTTAGTTCTCAGTCCCCTTAAAAAACAGAGACCACTGCACACATCCAGCCTTGAAAAGCCACATCCCAAAAATAACCAGAAAAATAAACTTCTAAAATATGAGAAATGATCCTGGCCAGGAATGTTTTGGCCTGGTGACTGATTGTATCAGGCAGGAAGGCATAACACAAGCACAAGTTTTTGGAGAGCTGGGGAAAGAGGTGCCTTTATCATTTAGGGAGAAAGAAACAAGTCTCTTCTAATAACAATTGTTTTCTGTATTTTTAAGTGCTCCAGGCAGTGCAGAGCACAGGTATGACTCAGTTGGCTTCACGGCCAGGTAGGAGATACATCCAAACAGTGCTCAATGGTTTCCTTGTTGGGAACTGAACAAAAGGCACAACAGGTTCAGGGATGGCAGGAACTCGATTCCCTGGCAAAAAGAAAATCTATCTGTCCCTCATCACAAAAAGCCCAAACAAACAGACTCTGGACTTAGGGAGGCTCTTGGATTTTTGCAGCGTTTCATGTCTCGTAGCACACAGAAAATGGGGCAGAAATGCAAGGCTGGTGCTTCACTGCTTGACCTTTCAATCGCTTCTTCCTTCATGAGTGAGTATCAGCACTGTCCAGCTGGGCCTTTTCTGGCTCTCTGAGGAGGGGCTTGGTGCTCTTCTGGGAGACTTTGCCAGGAGTACTCACACTTCTGCTGATGAGAGAGGACACACTTGATCCTCTCTCCGAAAAATCCTCCTGCAGAATTATTTCTTAGTGCCCGTCCAGGCACTCCAAGCTCAGCCCAAAGGGTTTTCCATTAGCAGGCTACAAATCCACCTGCCTAATTCTTGTGTGCTGCTCTCATGTCGCTGCCATACTGCAGAACTGCTCAGAAAAAATAATTTCTAGCAACAAAAGCAAGAACTTACTTTTATCTTTCTTCCTTTAAACTTTGTGGGCGCCCGTGTGATCGATGCCACCTCTTTGTTATGCCGTGGCTGTGCTTTTCCTGTGCAGAGGGGAGGGTAGTGCTGCTCAGATGGTGAAGTTTTACCACTGAGGACTAAATATCTTCCATAAAGAAATGTGTCCCCAAGTTCATGTCCAAGAACTCAAGAATGTCCCCTCTCGCTTGCCTCTGCTTTGCCGTCCTGTGCATCTGCAGACTGTGAGTAACAGTAATTTACAAAGTAAAACCTTGATTAATCAGGTATTCTTCCCCCAGTGGGTAGATAAAAGCTTCAGAGGATGTTATTTTATGCCAAGGAAGATTTGGCCAGAGGCAGTGGGCAGTTTAAGCAGCTCCAGCCCTGGAAGGTGGTTTGGATCTGCCGCTGACTTCAGTGACAGCGAAACTGAGACGTGCATGGCAGGGAACGACTCCTTTCACCCTTCCCTCCCAACCTGTCAGAAATTCCTGGCCAGACCTGCCATCTCATTTTTCTATTTACAGTCCGCACAGAACCATTTTCCCCTCAACCTAAACAGCCACTGACATAATGTTGGAGATAAATGTCCTGTGGCACTGGCCCAGCACAAGATCAGCTGGAAAAAGGGTCAGTGTGTCAGAAATGGATAACAAATAACATCTGATGTAACATTATTTAATTCAAAAGTCTTCTATCAGATATAAGGACTCTGAGATATGCCGCAGTCCTTAAAATAGGGTAAGAATCATAGTGCTATTAGCTGTTAACACTCTGCAATACCAGATACTCGTTGAAAGGGACTATTGATCAACAGAGACAGAAAACAGTTTTTTGGCAGCTGTTTGCCAGTTGGAAGTTAATATGGGAGTCAATTACCACCAGATAAATGTCCCTTCTAGAAGATCAGCAGAAGCTTTGGGAAGAGGAAGATACAGGCATGGCTTTAAACATCATCACTGTTCAGACAAAACCAGCTGGGTTTAAATATCAGCACTGTGGCCTTAGAAATTAATTTTTTGGTGAAGGGAAAGGGTTAGGGTGGAAAGCAAAGCAGCTCAAGAACGGGGCAAACCAGCCCACACAGAGTGTGTGTTACCCCTCAGGGTCCTGCACCAGCCAGGAGGAATATGAAGAGACCTTTCCTCCCGGTGTGGGACTGTGACTAAATGCCAAAAACCTGCGGAACGCCCTAGCGGGAGAGGCGGTGCTGCGGGAAGATTCCCTCTGGTGAGGAGAGCCCGGCACTGCACAGGGAATTACAGGAGGCGGTGGAGCAGGGAACTGCTGGGGAGCTGCTCACCAGCGCCAGGAGGCCGCAGTTCTGTCCTCAGCTCTGTCTGCTTGTGCAGCACCCTCTGCTCAGACACTGCTTCTTCAGGCCGGGCAGGAACCCGGCGAATCTGAGTTCAAAAGCCAAAGCCCGGCACTTCCCAGCGCTCCGGCGCACAGGGGCCGGGAAGGCTCAGAGCCAGCCGCGGGCGCGCGGCGTGTGACAAGGACCTTGGGGTGACATTGGAGGTTTATCTCGAGCAATCTGTTTGCTCCTGGGTGCAGGGCAGCTCACAGGGTAGGGCATCACGCAGCTGGGGCCAGCACACGTCAGTCCCAGCAGCGGGGGCTGCCAGCCCGACCTCCTCCAGGGGCAGGAGGGAAGGGTTTACCAGCATTCCCAGTTTGGGCTAAACCAGCCTGTGGTTTTCATAGAATCCCAGCATTTCACAGAATCCCAGGTTTGGGCTGGGAGGGACCTTAAAGCTCCCCTCATTGCACCCTCTGCCATGGGCAGGGACACCTTCCAGCGTCCCAGGCTGCCCCCAGCCCCACCCCGCCTGGCCCTTCCTCCCCAAACACATCCCATAAGCTGCAGGCTGGCTCATCCGTGCTTTGTTGATGGAAGTTGTTCACTCACCAAGTTAATCACTAAGCCAAACTCCCAACAATTCCCTGCAAGTGGGAGGGAACCCTGGCCTGCTCATTGCCCTGATCACAGAACAATCACTGCAGGTTTGTTATCTACAACTACCAGGGCACGGCGGCAGGGCCAGTTCAATGGAGACGTGAATAAAACGTGTTTTTCAGCACACTCAGATGTCCCTGAAACACTTGGCTTCAATGTTTGCTACATCCTCCTGCCACAGCAATTACACTGCTGACTGGAAATCTCTGCCTCCTGCTTTTTCCCTGTAACTCTGGGTGGAGTTTTGCCCACTTTATCCAATAAATCTCCACCCCAATAAATTCATAAATCCCTGCCCAAGCAGGCACTGAGAACTGAATAAGAGGAACGAGTTTGGCTTACCAGGAGCTCATCTTTCCGTTTTGCATCCATTTCAAGGAAGTGTCATGAGGGTGTCAAGTGCTTTCCCTGCAATCTCACCAGCTCTGGGAAGCAGCCGCTTCCTTTCCAGCTTTCAACACCGCTCCTTGCAAAAGATAAACATGGAAAGCATGTGCTAGAAGGAGATAACCCGGCGACTAAGGCTTTTGGGAATGGAAAAGGTGAAGGAAAACCAGCAACTGGTGGCATTGCTTCAGCACAATGAAGGTCACAGGATATTGTTCTGGGGGGCTTTAATGCAAAGCAGGTAAAAGTTGCTGGCTGGCAAGGTGAGCCCAGAGTTTTACAGCATCAGAAAAATCACTCTGGTTAGACTTTTAAGGAGATTAGCACAGATTTTACAATTCCATTTCCTAGATTTGGCTTGCAGAGAAAAAGCACACACTCAAATACTGGAATACAGAAGCCAAACGAAATAAAGCAAAAAGCACAGGGAACTTTTCAATAACTAAAGTACAATTTCTTTGAATATCACCATTTATTCTGTGATCTCAGGCTGAAGATTCAGCAAGTCTGATATAAGTAGTTTGAGTCAACAAGCCTAAAAGCGACCAGGCTTCCAGCTACCTATTTAAATCTGGGTTTAGGATAAAGTATCCCTTCCCAAGCTGAGGATAGATGAGACGGAGAGTGGCGGCTCTAGTTTTAGGCTCAAACTTTCAGGACATGTGCCACAGCAGCTGCAATAATGGCCTGAGGAGGAAAAGGAATGGTCCAGTGATCCTTAAAATAGAATATGGGAAGCCTAAGTTCAAAGGCTTGATTCAACACGGATAAATTCCTTTGCAATGTCAGCTATGCCTGTAAAGTGATGAGGAACCGAGCGCTCTGTCTGGATTTCGAGTAAAAGCACAACAAAAACTGGAAAGAGAAGCTCGGAGAGGGCTCACACTGCTCGGCTGAGTGGAGTTTGCCCAGCTCTGCTCTCTGAAGGTGGCAGGGGATGGAGGCTGCTGGAGCAGCGCAAGTGTCCCTCCTTAGACTGCGATAACCCGGGCCCCAGTCTCCCCAGGTTTGCCGAGCTGCTCTTGGACGTTACCTGCCACTCGCTGGCCTCCCAGCCCCATTCCGTGTTTCCTGGTACCACCGTGTGGCGAAGGGAAGGAACAGGCTGTTAATCACAGCGTGTTAATGAGCTAAGCAGCCCCGCACAAATCCCCGCGTCCACCGGGCTGTGGCAAGGAGGCACCGGGAGGGAGGCTGCCAAACCCAGCCTTCCCCTGCCAACGTGCCTCGGATCCAGCTCGCTTCTGAAATCATGGATCTTTTTTGCAAGAGCAATTAACTCGGTATCAAGGGAATTTTCCTCTGTGGGGCTTGGCAGCACGAAGTTAATTGGATGATGGGATGGCAGGGAGACCCGGGCACCTCCAACCAGGCTGCAGGCCAACAAAGCCCATCCACCAAACACCCGCAGCACAGCAACAACCTCTGCTGTTGTCTCCAGTAAGAAGGAAATGATGAGAAAAGCTGATTTAATTGCCCAAGTTTACAATCACTCCTCAGGCTAAACTCAGAACCCCTAATACAGGAATGTTCAGCTCTTGTGCTGAGGTAACACTGAATTCCAGCAAGAAGCACCAAGATACCACCTCATTAGAATAAAAGCAAACAAAATCTGTCTGGGCAATGCTAAAATAGTAATCCAGAGGAATCAGATTAATAGTAATCAAATAGTAACTCCTCTCCAGGAGGACACTGCCACATACACCCACCTCTGCACAGCAACCAACAAACTCGAGAGCAGGGGAGAGCTGCTGCCTGCAGGGAAATTTGTTCAAAATCCAAAAGCAACCTCGGTGGGATAACTGAGTGAGAACATATTAAATCTACTATCAAATCTCTTTAGAAGGGGAAAAGCAGAAATTTCATTTGGGGTTTACGTGTCCAGCAAAATGCAGAGAACTGTGGTACCTACTCCACACCTGGGCCACCTGCAGCCACTGTGGGACTGTTCCTTCCACGTTCTCCAAGTACCTTCTCCAGGCTGGTTTGCTGTACCTAAGGCAACGAAATGGTTTTGTTTGGAGGCTTTAATGCATTTTTAAAGGTCTCGCATTTAGGAAGTTTTTCCTTGAAATTTTCTACTCCTGTTTCTTCTGACACACCATAGATTTTCTGGCTCCCTTCGTAAGGAGATGGTTAAAACACCAAAAAAGTTGACAAAACAGCTTTTAATAAAGGGTCTTTAAAAAGCCCAGTCTTCCACATCAGAAATCTTCTAAAGCCAGCTTGCTAAAGCTCTTTATTAGCCTCAATCAACTTTACTCAAGCACAGCTCCCCCTGTGCCATCTCCTCCCCATCCCTTACGAACGATGGGCTCAGTCTGTAAATTGTGAGTTTAACTCGAGCTCCATTTCATCCCCACCAGCTGCAGGATAAGGTGCCATTTCTCAGGAATTATAGTCAGCAGTATTAGTCCCTGGGTATGGTATTACCATATCTGGGATGATTTAGGGACAATGAAATCCCTGTGCCATCAAGCTGTGTGATTCTTCTGGCACAAATGATCCTGCAACTCAATATCCATTGGATGCACTCACTGAATTCAGTGCATTTTCCTTCCTTGTTCCCTTTCATCCCACCCGTGGCAGGGCTCGGGGATGGGAGAAGGAAACTGTCGCTTCTTCCAAATAGAACTGAGCTCTGTGAAGGCAAAAGGAAAACTGCTGCAGGGGGCAAAGATTCTGAAACTCAGAACGGTTAATCCTAGGGCACTGTGCTGGGAGGAGCAGGGACTCGGGGACTCCTCCTGACATGGTCCAGCTCATCTTCTCATGGGGTTTAGCCCAATCCACTTTCCATTTAACCTAAACCCATGGCTGGGGGAAAGGTGGATCCGTAGGATATCGGGAAATGACCGCTGGCTGGCAACTTGCTCACTTTAACTTCTGCTCAGTTTAATTGTCAGTGCTTTGGGGGGAGTCCAGAGACTTCGCTCTACAATTTATCAGCAATTTCAGCGTTCTTAAAACCCCAGCAAAATCCTGAAGTATTGGGAAAACAAGGAGCATCCCCAGAATCCTGTCAAAGCATCCCGAAGGCTTCAGCCCTGTGCAGAACTCGGCCATTCTTTGCAGCTTCACCTATTAAGAGGCAAATAAATGACAACAGCAGTTTGGGCCTATTTCCCAGGCGAGTTGTGCTGAAATTAATAAACTGAGGAACAATTTAGTGGCAGAGCCCTAATATTGTGTGGATTTAACCCACACTGGTGCCCACCTCCAAGGCCTGCTATGGAACACTGAACTCATTTGCTTTTCTGTTGCCAGGGGTGACTTTCTGGATCCTGGATGTCATGTTTCCCAAAGGTGCAGCAGGACAAAACCCCTGCTGCTGCACAGCCCAGCCCACAGACCAGCCTGTTAACTGCACCTGGCAGCACCAATCCCGTTCCCAAGAGATACATAAGAGACAATTTTCCATGTAAAATGATTACAATTTAGCAGAAAAATGTCTGCTCAGCTTCAGGCGTTCTGGCAGGCGGCGATGCAGATTTGTGGTGCCTCTAACCACAAACCAGGCACGGGCTGCAGCTCAGCGCCTGCTTCTCAGCTTTAATTTACACAGCTAATTAGTTGGATTTACTGGCTTCAGCACCCCTCACCCTCTATTTGCTTAAGGAAAAATAGATGAGCCCTGCCTGTCAAGTCAAGCCCAACAGACCAATAACTCCAGCAGCACAGGGCACATCCAGTGGGAAGCACCTCACAAGCAGCAAGCCTTGGAATCTCAGCACCAAAAATATCCATTGCTTCCAGAATTTAGGTGGCAGACACCACTTAAAATCACTCTTTTCCTGCTTGGCTGGAGAAAACATCCTGCAAGGAACCACACAGGTCAGCAGAGGCTGCTGGAGGGTGGAAAGATGGAGAAGTTAAGGAGTAACTTCTTCAACAAAGAGCAACCCGGAGATTCCCCTTCGTTAGCAGCACGTTGTTTAATGACTGGGGGTGAAGAGGTCACCCAGCCAGTGATGGACAGGGAACACCAAACATTCCAGCTGGCAACCCCTTCAAACCCAATTCCTTTGGCAGTACTTGTTCCTTTGTAGATGCCCAGCAAGGTAAGACTCTACAAAAGCAAGGTAGGCTATTTCAAACTTTCTGATTTTAAAAGATTTAATTGTTTTCCTTTCCACAGCCACATCCCACTGCCCGGCCCCCTCAGCGACTGCTCAGGAGGTTTGGGGGCTGTTTCTGGCTGGGGTTTAATGAAGATTATTAAACAGGATTATTCCCCATTATTTTTTCTGTTAGACGTACCAGCTAAGGAACACCAGACGGAGCAGCTCCTGGGGGCACATCCCAAACCGCCGTCCGTGCGCACTCCAGAACGCCTCCAGCACTCCCGACAGCGGAAATTTCTCCATGGGAAACTCTGCCCCGTTCGTTTTCACTGGATTCCCTCTGAAATCAGCACAGGTTGAAACAGGTCACTGAACTTAATCACAAACAGACACTGAAATCCCAGGGAAGGCCAAGCAGAGATGGAAAAAATATTCCATCTGACAGTCACTGAAGGAGACGTTTACACAGGGGGGTTTGGGTTTGGCTCTGCTCTGGACTCTAAGTAGCAACTATAAAAATGGTGCATTTTTACTCAAAAAAATCTCGTCTCCTGCTTAGTCACTACCACAGCCAGGTCTGGATTCGATTAGCAAGAGCAACTATATTCAAGTTTAAGTGCAGAAATGTAACACATCATCAGTTTTATGGAGCCAGTTCTGGTTTCACTCCCAAGAAAAGCTCACCAGAATTTACTTTTCTCTGCAGCAAGATCAGAGCATTCCTCCCCATTCTGTACAGTGCTACATTTTAGAAAATAATTTATCTCCGTAGATTCACTTATATGTTGTTTTCAGCCTCCAAGTAAGCCAAGGCTTTAAAAACATCCTGCAGCAATCTAGCTTTTAGGCAAGGAAACCTCGCTTTTAGGTAAGGAAATCTGGCTTTTCAGGTGTGAATTACAGCAATTAATTATCTGAATGAAAACACAAACATGCAGACAGTAAAATGTTCTTAAACCACATGAGAGGAACTAAAGGCAAAAGAAATTGGAGAGCATTAAGAACAGTCCAAGCCAAACCGTATCCAGCTTTATTAAAGGTACTTTTCATGAACAATCATGGTAATTTAGGCAGGACATGGGCTACAATCTGCAACATTTTACAACAACTGTCAAACTCCCCTCCCTTTGTGGACTACTGAAATGGAGAAGTTGCTAAAAACCACAAGAATCTTCAGCTCGCACTTGCAGAGGGCAAAGTTTAGAGTGAGGGTGGACACGTTCATATCCGCGCGTTGTTTGACAACTCTGCACAAACCCACCCTGACTTTGAGAGGAAAATAAAATTTAAAGGCAGGTTTCTGTATCTGAGGATCCACAATAGAAAAGAGGAAGTGCAGCTCCTTTTTGAGCCAGTTTATCCCAGGCTGGACACCAGAAATCCGGCTCATCTGCCAGCGGACTGAGCGAGGCACGTCCCCAAATGCCAGTCCTGCCGTGGCTTGGAGACGGGCTCTGGGTAAGCAGGGAGACACCCCGGAGAACTGACGGCACTGGGACGTGGAGCAGGCAACAGCATCGTGGGAGCTCTGATGTCCACCTGGACGTAACCGACACGCAGCACGGGGGAATCCCTTCCTCCTCCCCTTCCGGAAGGGCCCTTCTTCCAAAAACTGGGGGACTGGCAGAAGCTTTTCTTATTAAAATTTAGGTTTTGAGAAATAGACTAAATGACATTTGTCCCCATTGCCCCCCACCCCCCCAGAACACAACAACGAAGCGGTCTGTGTGCTAACAACATAGCTTAAAAAAAAGTAAACCAAAATTCTGCATTGTTATAAAACTTGATAAAAAATAGTATTTCAAACTGTACAGTCACCAGAAGTACACAGTTATCAAAAATTCACACGTTTTACTTGGCTTCACCAGCACCTTCGGCTTTCTGTGCCTGAAAAGAAAAAGGGGAACAAGTCAACACTTTAAAAAATGGACACTCGCTTTTCTAAACAGCAAAACCCTGAGCAGAACAAATCCTCTCTGGGCTGCACAGCTCTGGTTTTTAATAAAATTAAACCTAACATCTGTGGCACTGTAAAACACAACTTAGAAGTTTTGTGAACTTTACAGAAAAACAGTAACTTCCATGTGGCAACATCCCCTGGCAAACAGACAATTTTAACTCTTCACCAACACCCCCACATCTGTGTTAAGTGCTGTAAGCAACACTTGCTGTTGCCACAAGCCAAGACCTGTCCCGGCCGAGAGGGAAAGGAATCAATCCCGGTGCAGGGCAGGCTGCTGGGATACCTGGTCTGTTTTGGCATCTCCATTTTCTGCAGGGTTGTTTCCCTCCTTGCCAGCATCAGCTTTTCCCTTCTTCCCCTTGGGCACCTTCTCGCTCTTCTGTAAATGCAAGACAACATTTGCTGTCAGCTCCCAGCAGCCAGACACGAGCCACAACCCCCGAGGAGGGGTGTTGGCCCCAAAAGAACACCGCACACCAACGTCTGTTTGTTTAAGGGATTGACAGCAAGCATGAAGAGTCTTCACTTTGGTATTTTTTATGCAAATTCTGTAAAATCTGCAAGTTCTCAGTTCAGCTTTATGCAGCGACGATGCAGCTCCATTTCCTCGCTACACAGCTGTTAATCAAAGGTTTATCAGTTGTTATTATTGCCAGGCAATCCCGACCTCATCACCCATTTACCTCTCCAAGCGGCCCCGACCCAACTCACCTTTGGAGCTGCTTTTTTAGGTTTGGCCTCTGGCTTTGGAGGAGCGGGCTTCTGCAAGGGAGAGAAAGCCTGTGTTAGAGACTCACGGAATGGTTTGGGTTGGGAGGACCTCAAAGCCCACCCAGTGCCACCCCTGCCATGGCAGGGACACCTTGCCCTGTCCCAGGCTGCTCCCAGCCCCGTCCAGCCTGGCCTTGGGCACTGCCAGGGATCCAGGGGCAGCCACAGCTGCTCTGGGCACCCTGTGCCAGGGCCTGCCACCCTGACAGGGAAGGAATTCCTTCCCAATATCCCATCTACCCCAGCCCCTGGCACTGGGAAGCCATTCCCTGTGTCCTGGCACTGCAGGCCCCTGTGACAAGTCCTGCTCCAGAAAAACAAACTACCTTTTTATTTTTTTAAAACACTAAAGCCAAAGAGCTTAGTTTTAGGAAAGCAAATCAAAACATTTGAAACTGCAGCAGTTACTTGGTTTGTCAATCATTTTACCGCTCCCATAGCAGCACGCAATGGGGCAGGACCTTAAGGCAGGAACTTATTTTCAACTAACAACTGGTGTGGCCAAAGCACCTCCAGCTCTGACACGCATTTACACACCCAGCGGTCATGTGTAAAACCACCAAGAGCTGTGACATCCCTGCCCAGCAAGAGGATACTCACAGCAGATAACCTCGCTGATCTCCGCTGTGGCTGTTGGAAAAGGAAAATGGTTTTAGTGAAATGACATGGAATATGAACTCTCAAAATCTCGCAAAGTAGCTCTCTTCCCAAAATAGTAAACGCCCAGAAATTATGTTTAGAGTTAACTAGTTTTTAAAAATTAAGGTCGTAGTTCCCTTTTTCTGTGTTCTTACGAAACATGAGGCTATGCCATTGAAATTACTAAAAGCTAATGATAGTTGAGTAGATTTTTCATGGTTGAAAGCAGATTTCTCACGGTTAAAAAACAGTTTAGACTTTGAAAAGTCAGAATCAATTGAGACCAACCCTCCCCCCTACTCCCCAGTTATTCTGATGACGTTAAACCTCATCTTCCAACGGAAACACTTGATGATCCAACTTTCTCAAAACACCGAACTTCTTACCTCATCCTTAACTTTGGCCTTATCGCCCTTGGTCTCTCCTTCAGCCTGGGGACATGGACACAGGTTGTAGGGACAAGTGATGGAGAGGAATCTCAGCCACCAGCCGCTATTTTAACCCCCCAAATCTCGAGGGGAACATCCCCATCCCACTCCCCGCGGGTACCGGCCCCTCCCCGCGGGGCCGGGGCGGGGGATGCCGGGGCACAACCCCACACCGACGCAGCCCAGGCGGGGCGGGCGCCGCCGCCTCCCCGGGGTGTGTGCGGGGTTTGTGCGGGGGCGTCGCTGCCCCCTCAGGGCGGCCCCCCCCTCCCGCCCCCGC
>VWPU01024651.1:0-36634 GCA_013398955.1 Callaeas wilsoni | reverse complement strand
GCCGCCGCTTCCGGCACCGCCCCGGAAGTGCCGCCGGTCGGGCCCCGCCGCCTTCCGCTGGCGGGCGGCGCCGCGCGCTCCGCGGTAAGAGGCGCGAGCGGCCCCTGCGGGATTGGCTTTTCGGAGCGAGGGATATTTCCTGCCCCCAAATCCTCACCTTCCCCCCAGCCCGGGCTCGGAGCTCTGCCCTGCCCGTCGCCACTGGGGAAGATGTTGCCGTGCGGCGCGGCCGCCGCGTGTCGGTGACGGGGCGGGACTCGGTGTCTTGCAGGTGGCCGCTGCCGGGACACCATGAGGGAGGCGGAAATCAGGAGGCTCCTGGCGGCCAACCTCCTCTGCGCTGTGTCCATCGTCCTGGCCGCCGTTGTCCCGGCTTTCTTCCTGGACGGATTCAGCGTCCTGGGAACGCACCTCACGTGGCTGTGTGTTTGTTCTGTTTGTGTTGCTACCCTTAATGTAATCTTGCACTTAGTCCTTAAACCCAATCAGTCTCCTAAGAGACGTTCTTTTGCTCTCAAGGTAAGATTTTTTTTTAATTCTTAAATTGCTACCAGACAATACAGAGGGAAAGTAAATTCTCTTAAATAATCAAATGAGAAAGAAGAAAATTTTTGATGGTGAATCCTCATTTTCCATTAGTGAGTTGAGTGTAGCACCTTTCGAAACGAATCTTTCAGTATTTTCATGATGTTAAACTTTCTCTACCTGTAAATTACTTGTTCAGGTGAGTGATTCTGTGCTTTCCTTTTTCTTGTCAATGCAATGTTGTTTGTAGTCCCAAGACTGGCAATGACTTTGTAGTCCCAATGACTTTTGCATGCTGGCAAAACCTGGCAAAATTAAATGGCACAGAACTCATTTTGTAGTCCAGGCCTGGCTCATCTTGATAAGTGGATATACCAAGAAGAAATGTCATCACACGTTTCTCGTGTGTAGTTGTAAGTTTGTACTAACTTTAAAATAAAAAATATATTTTTCAGAATCTGACACATAAAAGAGGTACTATGTTACACTTAATTTAAAAGATCATATGGAAAAGTATTAAAATGGCTGTATTTCCTTATATGACGGAATTTGCATACAGAAGAATTTAAAGTTGGGAGAAACTTTTTGTAACTATAGTTTGCAGCAGGGAGCGTTAAAGGTATGAATCCCAATGAAATACTTTTGAACAGAGCGATTTTGGAGCAGCACACGACTTGCCCAGCCGTGGGGGAGCACCCCAGAGTTTTGAAGTCAGGTGGATAGTCTTGCACTCCTGACTTGCTGAGCCAGGCAAGATGTGGTTCTTCAACATTTAAGCAGCCGTCCCTGAGAGCAGTGTCTTTGTATGCAAAGCTTCTGTCTAGTTTTGCTGACTGAGGAGGATGTGAAATGCACAAAACCATGATGGAAAGCAAGTATTTTAACCACCTGTGATTTAAAAATGAAGCACACTTCATGTTCTAGGTGAGATTTCATCCCAGCCTAGCGTAAGGAATAAATAGAGAAAAATAAGGGTTCAAGGGAAGTTATGGATTTGCACTGGTGACCTGATCAGAGCAGACCTAACCAGAACTGTTTATCAAGGGTGTTTGCTTCCACATGATACAGTGAGTACCCAGAAACTGTTGTTAAGTTCATAGAAAATTATGTGTTTTGCAGACTTATAGAAAGTTACGGATATTTCTCAAATAAATTCACAATTTAAGATGCCAAGTTCAAAATGTAGTTTTAGTTAATGTCATTTTGATTCTCTGTGTTGCAGATTTTTTTATATGGTGTGTTCTCTTGCTTTTAAATATTTTTTTCACTTTTTGTCAGAGTTGCCTTTTAATGAATGGATATGACAGTCAGATGTAAAACAGAAATGTAAAAACATCCAATAAAATTAATTCTGGTTATCTTGTCACTTCTGGTTATATTTTTTGTATGTTTGCCCTGTTTAATGGGATGCATGAAAAAAAACTTCAGGCGGAGTGTGATCTTTTAAAATTCATTATTTAAAGTATTAATATATGGAAAACTGTTTTGAAATATGCCATGCTATTATATAGTGCTGTAGCTGAAATTAAAGAAGTAATTATAGTACAGTGCTGTTGATAAGGTATAGAGTCTGTATGTTACTTATGTTTTGTTTTGAAGCATTATTCTGATATTTCATTGCTCTTTTTTAGATATCCAGATTTCTAAAATGCTGTATATACTTTTTCATGTCTTGCATACTATTTCATGCGATTATTGTTCTTTATGGAGCACCTCTCATAGAGTAAGTCAGAAGACCCTCTCTTTCTCTAAACATTCTAAGGGGCAGCTCTCCTTGCAGATGTTGGTATAAGTACTTGTGTATTTTCTGGTATACTGGAAGTTAAGGGATAAGCTCCTAGCTGGGGGAAGAGGGATGGCTGTTTCAGCTTTCTCTTGTTGTTGGGGGTTTTTTTTGTTTGCTTATTCACTGTTTATTTTTTGTAAGCCAGCTCTTAAACAAGACTTCTGTAAATAAAAATTGTAAGACAGTTACAAACAACTCCTTTTACTTTAATTTTTATGTTAAACATATGGGCACAAACATTTTTTGGAGTTTCATTTAGTCATTTTCCCTATAAGATTCTAAACCACACGTCTTGCATATCTTTCATCCTTTTGACATTAGTGTTCTAAATTTTATAAAAGTTTAAAAAAAGAAGTATGAAGCAACCTGGGTTTTGAGAGATACACTAAGTTACTGACTAACAATAGCATCATGTAGTTTGGTTTCATGGTTGCTGTCACAGCACCAAACTGGAAAAATAAATGGAATAATGAAGTAAATATCCAAGCATACTTCAATTTAGAGCTAATGATCTATGTGAGGTACACCTGCAGTTTTTAAAAAATGTTACAGGTATCAGGCATTTCAAAAAATTACTACATTTCACTCTTGAGGTAACAGCAGGACTCATTCCAGCTTCCTTCACTATTCTACAGAGTAAGCAGAAAATATTTTATTATTCTACATGAGGTTAAAGCATACATGTTTTCACAAGTTGACCTAGAGGGGTTTTTTTCTTCCTAAATCTTGTAACCTTTGGGACATGAACAACCACCTCACTTAATTTTGTAATACTCTTCTTTTTTTTGTAGGTCAGTGACTGAGACATTTTTGTTTGCAGTTCTCCTGTCTACATTTACTACTTTACAGTGCTTGTGTTTGCTGGGACCAAACATACAGGCATGGATACGGGTATTTAGTAAAAATGGGTAAGTTCTAATCTAAAGTTTCTGATATTTCCCTGAATAGAAATGGACAGAATTGATGTCAACAGTATATAATGGTATTTTTTGTAAAGAAAAGGAAACTTCAGGAATGATGAGCGGTGTTTATATTTGCAGTTACAGAAATGTCAAAGCTTTTCTGACAAAGAAGTATTTATTTGAAGATACAGATTCGGAAAAACGGCTTTTTATTTTTGGTGTTCAGGTGCAAAGTCTCACTTTATATGTGTTTGAAGGAAGTAAGAACATACTTGGTGTTTCCAACACATACTCTGCTGGAGTAAAAACATTGTGCAGTCCTATATAGTGGTTGTCAGATAAAGGGGAGACCTGACAATGAGCTGTGCATGGAGAATCTTGCATATGATCCAGTAGTACCTTTGTAAATACAGCTTTTAAAGAATGAATGGGAAGCCAAAACAAGCACTGTTTTAAACTTGAATATAATGCTGAAAATTGTACTTGACTTATCGTGTTCTTAAATATGTAATCTTAACCCATGCTCTTTTTCCAATTTCAAAGAAAGTTGTTTTCAGTGTCAGAGTATTCAAGCATTAATTTTTTCAGGAGTATGTTTAAAGTAAAATGAGCTTTCTAACCACGTTTTTCACCTCCGGTGAGAGCCATGGCATTAGCATGTATCAAGGATAATGTATTTTTCAGAAGATTTCCATTTCTTCTGCCTTTTTTCATTCCATAAATAATAGCAAGGTTGAAAGACCAGGACACTGAAACATAAAGAGGCTTCACATATGCTTGGGATTCAATCAGATTTTAGTATTCATTCCCTTTTAATAGGTCATAAGGATGAAGTCTCATCTCAAAAAAAGTGAAAAATTGTATTTTGCTGGTGACCTATGGAATTATTTTTGGTTTGCACTCCTGTTGAGAAGGACAAAGCTAGACTTTAATACCAGTTTCAGGTATTGAATTTTGGTTTATCTCAGTTCTCAACTTACTGAAAAATGTCTTGAGTCCTTATTCAAGTCATTTACACTTGGTTTTTTTCAGTAAAAGGGTTAAATAGACTGTAATAAAAGCAAGGAGTTGTTTAGCCAAGATAACTCATTGCTGATTCACTTAGTCATCTTTGGAGGTTTTGCAGCTGGAAATAACAACTAAACTGAAGTAACAGATGTTTGACAACTTCAGTCTGTCTTTGTGGCAGGTAGATTTTGAATGCCTGTTGATTTCTTTCTTTCCTAGTCTAGATCTTAATGCTGTTTCAGCACAATCATTGCATAGGAAGCAGTGGTCTTGTTTTGACACTTCTACTGTGAGGACTTGTAAATACTTCTTCCTAGTGAGCCATGTGACATTGTCTGAGTAAAATGTCTATTATCAATGATGTTTGTTTACACTTTGAGTGAATATAGACTACAAAGAAATATTGTAGGGGTTTTTTTATGGATTGTAGCAAGCTGCCAATTTAAAAATAATCTTATGTTTTTTCATTTGACCTCATGAAATTGGAACGTCTTAGGTCCGGGCATGAGCTGAGTGTAGACATGATGTATTAAAAGGTTGTCTCTAACTTAACCATGAGGTGGGACTGGTTAAATGGAAGAAAAGGATGGTTATGCAAAATCAACAGAGCTGCTTGCCTTGAAAGTAGAGTTTAGGGAATGCACTGGAACAGTAAGCTTGAAAGTCTGATTAAGTGTATAGCTTAGTATGAAAAAAGAATGTGTTTTAAAAGTACCTGAGTGCAATTTAGACTTAAGTAACCTTAAGCCTCTGTGCACATAGAATGTGTGAGAAAAGTAAGTCTGTGTGTTCTACGTCACAAACCGTTCCATTCTCAGTTGGCTATAAATAGGGTCCTTTTCACTAATTCTACATTTGGGAAGGGGCGGACCCATGCCAGCATCTCTGGACTCCTTATTCTGCCATCTAGAGCTGTGGCTGATGTCAGTGTCGTGACACTGATCATATGCTGTCATGTGCTGCCGTGAGCAGTTAGATGGAAGTAAAAACTACAGAAAGTGTTACCAGCATTAATGGCAACATGTGGCAGTTATTTAAGTAGTGTTTCAGTAACTTAGCTGAAATAACCTCCTGCATATAAGTCTTTAAGAAATCAGTTTTCACTTGCCTTTTTTTTCCCTGTCCTTTTGGAGACTGTTTATTTCAAATCACTGCTCTGCAAAGTTGCATTGAAATTTCTGGTATAATAGCAATTGTGAGGTGTCACCAGGGTAGAAAAGAGATTTTATTTGGATATTGCCAAAAAATAGTAAAAAACATGACATTAGGGCTCCTTCCTGTTTTCATTATGCCTATTTTATCAGCTTGTTTGTGAACTGCATACTCTTACAGACTTGAAATGTCCCTTGTAAATGTAGGCATCATCACACACCAAGGGCTGCTTAGTATTTAGTTCTGCTGCAGCCAAGAATTCCAAATCTTGTCTATGAAGGAGCTGTCTCAGTAGATTATTTTATGTCAGCTAACCTCCTAATTCAAACATTATTTAAAGCTGAACTGAATGTATTGTATTATTTAAAGGGGTTAAATAGTTACTTTAGGCTTCAAAAGACTTTCCTGCCACCAGTGTTCATTTATTATCTTAAACATTGCTAGTTTTGTCTGCAGGATTATCTTAGTTTAAAAAACCTGGAAAACACAAGGTTTATAAACATTGCTGCAGTTGTTAGCCTCATGCATATGAGGAGTTTATGTGGTGGTTCAAAGAATACCTGCAAAAATCCCAATAGGCGTCATTCCACGAAGAAAATTGAGTAATGGACGCATTGCTCCTTCAGGATAATGCTGGAGGACAGGTCAGGTTGTCTTTGGGTGGCCAGTCCATGCTGCAGAGGGGTTCAATTAGCAGCTGAAATAGTTGCCAAACTGCCAATGGCTGTTTTTCACTTGGGCACCGTGCCTTGCTAATTCTGTTGTTTTGCGTTTGGACTCAATCTGATATCTCCATATGGTACAGCAGTCTCTGGTGAATCTGCCACACACACAAGATGTCTTGTGAGGTATAACTGTACCTCAGTCAGTCCTTGGTGTATTCTGTTGTCTCTTTTGCTGCTTTAAGGCTGCAGTGAATGTTTTCTTCCTCATTCTGCCTAACAGCTCTCTGCTCAATTATTCAGCTTCTGAAAATAATTCACAAGAATTTTCTATGTGCAGACTCCTAAACAGTTTTACAGTTACATCAGAACTTTTCTCTTCAAGAAAAAAAAGTCTCAAACTGGTAGAATTGTGAACTGGAGTATTTTAAGTTAAAGAGATTGTGTTATTGTAGAAGAAACAGTTCTGCTCAAAATGTCAACCTTGCACTGTCAGTACTGTAGTGTGCAAGATGTTTTTTTCTGCAAACATTGAAAAATGCTATAAACTTCTGAGGTGTTTGGTCAATAGCAAATGCAGCAATGTGTACTCAGAAGTAAAGTCAGAAATTTGATTCTCTTCAAAACCAAGTGTTCATGTCATGCAACCTAAACAGCACATTTGGAGTTCAGAGCTTACTGTGCATCTAGTCTTCGAGCCATAAAAATGGACATAGTTTTTCCTCTGTTAACTGAAGCTAAGTGTATATTTATAATCTGAGATGTAGCAAACTTAAAACTCAGATCTCCTCCTGTACTGATTTGGAGCAGATTCTAGCCTGGTTCTCCTGTCTTGAAACTGTGCCCTACTGTGTTCTGAACTTCTGTTGCTTGTTTCTTAATTGATACCAAGTACCCAAATGTTCATGGCCTGAGCAAAGCAGAGCGATCACTTGGTACGTTGATGATAGTAAGTGCTCATCTGTTAAACAGAAGTCCAACTTTTCAAAAGCTTTTGAAATCAGTAGTGGTAGAAGGCTATAAACTGAGAACTGAAGTAATTTAACATCTCTTAAAATATGTGCCACGACTGGTAGCGTAAGAGTTCTTTAGTGTGCAAAAAATTTATCCTGCAGCCAGTGTACTTGAACTTGGATGCACTGCTACCAAAGGGCTCCAATGTGCAGTTACATTTACTTGCAGTGTTTCTTTTCAGTTGATGGAAACTTGTTTTGAAATATTCTCATCGTGGACTTCTATTTTAAATTTCAAATTGTCGTAGTCATCAAATATGTCTACACCACAGAGTCCTTTGTGACTGTGCTTGTGCTTTTCTGTACAATCCCACAGTACCCTTTCATGTCTGCCTCTCCCTGCAATGCACACAGTTATCAAGATAGATTTATTTGCTCAGTCTAGCAGTGTTTAAAGCTCAATAGGAGTATTTCCGGGTAAAATAAATAAGCTTTTGCAGTTAACAGCTCAAGAAAAAAAAAAATTCCTGAAAGTGTGGTATAAAAAAATTGTAATTATAGCTAAAATATGCAACTTAGATTTTACTTACAGTTTGTCCATTTTAGGAGAAACCTGCATGCTATTTCTCAAATATGTGAATTTTTATATCTGTTTGTAGCCTCAAAAATTTTGGGAGAAATCTGATCTAACTCTCTGCCATGGTAACTTCTGCTGTTGCTGAAAACTTGTAACACACTTTTTACAGAGCTATGTCCATCTGGGAAAGCAGTCTGCAGATTACTTGTGTGTGCAGTATACTTGGAGCTTGGTTTGGAGCATTTCCTATTCCTCTTGATTGGGATCGGCCTTGGCAGGTTAGTATGTACACCCTTTTCATAAATGTACAAAATATTAATTTTCTGGAGATGCACGCTACACAAAATTGCTCTGAAGCTGTACAGGTGTATTGGAATTAGTCATAAGCTGTTCATACAGAGTTATGCCAAACTTTTAAAAACTCATTGGAAGCATCTGTGCTTAGGGTATAAGGAAGTAAAATGCATTATTTTAACTTCCAGTTTAAACAGGTTCTTTGTTACAGACTCGTGAGTGTCTGTTGCATGCAAATTTTATAATGAAATAGAGCTCTAAGGGTTTGGATAAGAAGCTAGACAAGCTGGAGGAGAAATGTAAAATGATGAAGATGGCTTCAAGTTTGCCTTCAGTCTAGTAGCTTTTATTGTTCACAGGTAGGGAAAGAAAGATGCTTTCCTGGTGTTTTAGCTCCCCTCTGTCTTCCATAAAAGCACTTACCAGAAGGTTATTTTAAACGGATTTAGATGGATTTGTGGAAATGGTGTAGCCAAAGCACTGTACTGAACACTTCTGATTTCAAAGGAAGGCAAACATTAGCTTTGTAGTTGAACAAGAAAAAATGTGAAGCTGGCATTGCAGCTTTATAAATTCTGTCTTTATAAATTCAAATGTTTATGCTATTTTCTTACTTTGCTTTTCGGCATGGAGAAATGATTAAATTAAATGTAACTGAAGTCTGCAATTGCCATAAAATGATGGCACTAGTAACAACTTCTTCCTACATGTGCTCAGTGGATATTTTCTTTTGTCTGGTTACCAAACTCATACAGTCTTACCTGTGTAGTGTCTACTAGGCCTGTTCTTAAGCAAATGGGTTCGGAGGTTTCTTCCAGAAGTCAGTATAACAGGCAGCACACTTTCCTCTGATATTTAGAGATGTTGTGGCTTACAGCTGCAATTAAAATTTGTCTTCTGTGAGTAACTCACAGCCTGCTTTTTTGCCATTAGTCTTTCATTGCTGTAGTGTAATGAGACATTAAAATTTGTGTTTCAAAAATAATAGAGGGGTAGGTTAATATTTTAAGCAAAAAAAATTTCTTCCCTCTAAACACTTGGTTTTACTCTTGCAGGATGTTTCAGCAGCAATCTGGCATAGGTATGCATTAGCACTAATTAATTGTTGACAGACATGAATGTAACCCAAAAATCAAGGGATTCATTGAAATGCAATCTCCTGTCTTCCAATCTTCTTTCCAAGCCTTACTCACTTCCCTGTCCCAATTAGAGACGAGCACTTTTTTCCTTGCTCAGATGGGATTTTAAAGTAGCATGTCACATGTGCCAGGTTTTGTTTTATTCCCAAAAACTCAGACTTTGCTAATACGCTATGTATAAAAAATTCACCTTTTATGCACCAATGATATGAGGAAAACTTAAGCCAGGGGGCTCTGATTAACAAAACAAAGACACTAATAGCTGAAGACAGGTGCTTTAGGTAGAGTTAATTTTTAACTTTTTGTCCATTCTCACATCTTCCTATAGCAGGAGACACAAGTTTGATAATGGTCTGAAAACTTTTGCTGTTTGAAAACACTTCCAAGTCAATAAAAGCCAAACATAACTGAAAATTTAGCTCTATAATCTACACTTAAACATCTAAAACGATACTGTCTGACTCCTCAGAACAGCAAAGCATCTGCAGAAACTTCAGATACCCAGATTTGTCACTCACTGTTTCTGGATATGAGTGCTCTCCAGTGCTCCCTGTGTGTCTGCAATTTTCCTTTTCCTTCACCATCTCCACCCTCATTTCTGACATACTCCTGATACCAAAGTTAGCAGGGGAGAGTTTCTGACTCTCAAGTTCTACATCAAAGCAATTTTCTTTTGCCTAGATCTAGAGCATTTGCTGCTGTTCTTTCCCTTCCCCTAATTTTTCCTCATCCTCACTTCTCCATCTTACACCTTGTAGAGTTTTAAATAGTAGGGTGAGGGAAGAAATTTTGTGTTCCATTTTGGATCTGACCTGCTTGATCATTAATGGTGTGTGCATTTAAAGAGCAGCCAGAGAGAAGTTTACCTATCAGTCCTGCAGGCCGCTACTCCAACAGTGTTTGAAAACTCCATTTTTAAATGCTAATTTTATAAGATCTGCTTTATTAGGGGAGATGGAAGAAGTTCTTGTTAAAATGTAATGTAGTTTTTACAAGTCCAGTTGTTTCAGCAAAGCAACACAGTGAAGCACAAAAATTGTAACAGATCTTCAAAGCAGAAGTTAACCTCTTTAAAATAGCTTGTCAGGGATCCTGCTCACAACTCTCAGAAGTTTTCAATCACCTATTAATAATTTAATATTTTTGTGAAGGTGATCTCTTAAATATTGGTCACCAAACCATAGAAGTGGGGGCAGTGTCCTGGCCAGGCATTTTCAGTATTTGCCCAGGAAACGCTGCTTCCCAGCTTGCCCAGCTCAGCCAAGCTGAGATATATTGTGAATCAGATTCTGGGGAAACACAACTTCATGCGACAGCTGATATCTTTTGTCTTTCTGTTCCTACTGAATAGTACGGATTCAGCAACCCAGGTATTGAAATGGAGTAGCTGCATGGCTGTCTCAGAAATCTTCAGAACCAAGAGACATTTCTGTTCTTCAGAAGTTCACTGGGCACTAGCACAAAGCCCCTTATTGCAAGAGTACTCCTTTTGCTACCTGATCTGAGGTGATTACAGAAACTAATAAATTCTTCACTGTTGCAATGAAAGAGGAGAGGTGCTTTCTGTGTTGTCTTCAACCTCACACAGGGGAAAGAAGGATGAGCTTCATAAAAGTCTGCTGTTGTTGCAGATCTGTTTAGTTTGGGAAGAAGATCTTTAGTGCTGATTGCCTGAGTGACCTAACCACTGACTTATTGAACATGAAAGTACCTGCACATAATGCAGCTGCAGGAATAATTTTTTAAAAAAAATCATGTCCCCAAATTACAAGGACTACTAGTGTTTTGCATAGAACTCCAGCTGGTGTGTTTAAGGGAACACCTACAGATCAAGTCCCGAGTAAGATCTGAAAGAAATCATGTCGCTCTTAATGTAGACTTAAAAGTAATCAGAACACAGTCAAAACCAAATTACTTCTAGACATCTGCATGAGTAAAGTATTAAGCTGTTGTGCTTCTGACATCAACTGTTTCTTGTATTAGCCTAAAAACAGAGAGCTTGAGGATTACAATTTCGAATTTACCCTTTTCCTATCCAAAAATGGACTCAAATGGAACAGCTTAGTCTTTGAACTCAAGACCAGCTTCTGAGATAAAAAGAGGTTTCGTTAGTGATTGTTTTCCTTTTTGTATTTTTGCCTTTGTGCTGTAAACAATTTTTTTTCTGCTTTAAAGCAGAAAATGTGGTTTAAATCTTACTACTTGGGCAAGACTAAAGTGGTATTATTTTAGAGAGCAGTGTTAAGGCCTTTAAGCCTGTTTATTGCAAAATCTGGTTCTGATGTTTGTATCGATTATAGTTAGTATTTGTGATGTAACAACATGTGATGGAAACACAGCTGCATTGCTGCCTATAACTTCAGACGATTCATTATTGGAGGACTGTTACAGACAAGGTGAAATTTGTAGCACAAGAACTGGAGGGATCAGCAATAATTGAGAAATATTACATGATAAAGCAAACCAAAGAGTTGTTGCTGCTGCCCTTGAGCTCTTTTGGTAGCCCTGGAGTGTCAAAAGTTGTCAAAAACACGTAATATCCAGCTGGTACAGAAATATGTTGTGAGTTTGGGATGAAAAATGCTATTGCTATTGATTTAGCTCTGTTAGAACAATATAATATGGCACAAGGTTCACAGAAAAAGTTAAGCACTGTGTCTTGAATTGGCATATTTTTCCACTTCATCAGGATTTAGCACTTGATCAAATGTGGTGCCTACACTTTTAACTGCGGACAGTTTGAGAGTGTCTACAGTCAACTTTTGAATTGACAAATCATTCAGAAAGGGGAGAATGTAAAGCTGCTTCTGTGAAGTCTGGTTTGTTCATAGAAATGGCTTCAAATGAAAATGGTCTGTAGTCACTCACCTAAAGCAAACAATGAAGGGAGTACTGAGAACGCTAGAATCCCAGTAGAGTATTAAATAAAACTGTCTGCACTATTCTGTAAGATACTTGTCTGGATTGCCACACTCACACATATGGCAGTTCTTCTGCTGCCATTTTGCTGCTTTGTGTCCTTCAATGAAAAAGCTACATTGGTTTCATTTTTTGCTAATCTCTTTCCCTGTCCTTGGCAGTCTGTATTGGGGCTAGCATATTTTTCTGCAAACTTCATAGAAGAACTGAAAAATTACCTGGTAGTCATTGCTTTACATCATGGTGGAGATGTATCAGTAGAATCTGACATGTCTATTGTACTATTACCTGGCGCTTACCTGGTCAGAAAATCAGATGTCAGTCTCCTATGTAACTTTCACTAGGATTTGTTTTTACTTCAAACTACTTCAGGGTTCTGTGGAGTAAACCTGATGATGAATTTTGTAACAAGAATTCCAATTCATGTGCTAATGACTAAAGCCCAAATGCTACTTCATCCTGAGTTATTTACAAACCAAAGGAAACATATTGCTTCTTTATACATACCTCTTATGACATCAACAAAACTGACATAAATACAGATGTCTCAGAAAATCTTCACTTTATTTTCCATGTTTGTGTTTGAAAAATACTGCGTACAGGGGATATTCAGATTAGTGTGCCTCTCTACCCTTAAAAATAATAATGTTAATTGCATTTTTTTTAAGCATACAGCAACTTTTATGCTAAGTAAATATTACTTAACAGGAACAGAATATTGCTTCAGAAATAAACTAACATTAATTATCTGAATAATGTTTGAGAATGGAAATGAAAAATACATAAAGCATTTCTCTTAGAAGTATAAAATATATTGCTGAAAGTCAGTTTGTGTCCTATGATTCATTGCTTTTCATTATTCTGTTGTTCTTAAAGCAACTTGTAAACATGCCATGTGTGTTACTCCTCAGCTAGCTTTAGAAAATATTTGTTACTGTGCAAAACAGTTGGTCAGGGAGGGCTAGTCTGTTACTGTTCCTGGTTGTAGGTCTGCGTAATTCAGCCTATCTCAGATAAAGGTAAAGATAATTGCCTTACAGGAATGCAGGTTAGGCGCTACAGTAGTTACATTTCTGTATTAAAAACAAAAAAACCCAAACCAACAAACTTTCCAAGACTTGTTCTGTCAGGCTTGTTTCAGTTAGACTGGTAGACTAATTTTGCCAGTGTTTTGAGATTGTTATCTTACTTCTCAGCAATTTTTAAAATAGTTTGCAACACTTAATTGCGATCATTTAAACAAGGCTATTCTAGACAATTTAATGAGTTGTACATCCTTCTCCAGTTACCTCTAAGCCTCTGAAGCACAGTGGGTATGTAAGGGTTACAGTTAGCTAGGACAGTTTTACAAAGAAATAGAAAATAACTTCCTTTGTTGCAGTTGCTTAGTTTTTCCAGATTGCCTGTTTCAAGTTGATGATGTACTTTTAAATAACCACACGTGATCAGGATCCTGGCTTCACGTGTCACTGAGAAGTGGAACCTTAAAACACACCACCACTGAAACAGGAGGTGATGATGTGGGAGTTACTAGGCACATCCTTTCTCTACTCAGCCTGAGGAAATTAGTTGCAGAACAAGATGGTATAGTTAGAGACCACAACTTTATCAGCATACTTTATATGTGGTGGAACTATTATTCCAGACATGGCATTCGCCACTGACAACAACTGGATTTAGCTCACTGGGGAGTTCCTGGGTTTACTGCATGTTTTGATAATAGACTTTTAAAACATGTCTCTGGGTTTGTTGTGTGCATGCCCTCCCATACGTTGGGTTTTTTGCAGCATGATTTTGATCTGTAGTACCTGTTACTAGTGGTAAAAAGTGACTTTGAAACACTATTCTGCTTACAGTGTTATCATTAGGTAGAAGTAAAATTGCTATATTCCTACTTTTCATAGTGGCTACTGCAAATGTAATAGGTAGTGCTGATATAGCTCACCTGAGTTGACTGACTGCTATGTAATTTAGCCAATATGACTGTAAATATTAGCCTTAGATACCTCTCAGGCATTTGTAGCCTGAAAAATAATCTGGAGAATCTTGGGTACAGTTCTTTGTGCTTACTCAAGTAAGCTGAAATGGGACAATAAACTTTCACACTACTTTGGTTCTTCTTAACACAGCTCAGAGAATTTCCTTCTTATATTTCTTTTTGGATCTACTGCCTACTGTGAAAGTTTTGTTATAAGAGAAGTTGCTTAATGTGAGAAGGGATAATACACAGTTGGAGTTGTTTTAAATAGAGGTAGAAGCTTGTTCCACTTCAGTGTAGTTATCATTGTTTATTTAATGTGGTTTTTCAATGTAAACCTTAATGGTGAGATCAAAGGCAGTTATGCTTGCTATAACTTTAGAACACCAATCCATGAAACCAACTTCTAGTTACAAATGCCACCCTGAAAAAAACCTCACGCTTTCTTCTTGGTGTGTTCCTGTCAACACACACATTCTGTACAATGTGATAAGACACTTGTAGTTAACATGTGCATGCAACCAAAATAGATTAAAGGCATGTACTGAAGTTTTTAAGACAGTACCGACTAAACAATCAGGAATTTAAGGCATGTTAGAAACAGGGAGGGAAAATAATTGTGCTCGTTTATTCAGTTTTAAAATGAAACAAAAATTATTACATAGCCTTCTAATTGACAGTCAGAAATGGGTCTTTTGAAACAGTAAGCATACAAAAACTGTATTTAGGAATATGAGGAAAGCACTCTAGTTTACTGAAAAGTAAGTACAGTAGATTGCCCCACTGTATTTGCATTTGTATAATGAAAGTTCCAGCAGGCAGCTGCTTACTTCATAGTATCTTTAAAAACTTTATGTTGCTCCTCTGGTTTGTAAGTATCTGACCTTTATGTCCTTATCAATGTCTGTGTAATTCCCCTTGCATGGGATGCAAGCTACAGACTTGTAATAGATGACAAAACTGTCATGCAGTCAGAATTCTGGTTTAGCTAGCTACATGCTCAGTCCAGCAGAGCTAGATACCTTGCTGTGATCCTGCAACATGCTCTGCTTTCCATGCACTTTGCTAAGCATTCTCACATCCTAGAATCTTAGGTGTTCTAAAGAGCGCTGAGGAAACTAGCTCGTTTGTATCCTGAAAGGCTGGCAATTCCTATTTTGAGTCATTATTCTTAAGATGAGTTCTGATATATACTAAAAACCTTGCAGTGTCTATTTAGTTAGCATAAAGAAATTCTCGTAAAGTCCTAACACTGCTGCCAGATGAAAAGGCAAAAAGAAAATTTAAATGAATAGCAGAAGTCAGAATCATTTTGCATTAACTACTGGCTCATGATCCGTCCCTTAAAATGCATTTGTTGTTCTTGTTAAGATTTGTTTTTGCCACGCTGCTGTTCAGGTTCCTAGTAATCATCTACAGGTTGCTAAAATTGCCCTTTTCATCATGCATTTGATATGTAAACTGATTCTTCTTGTGTTAGGCTGCAAGAATGGTAGCTGATGCTTCCCAGCTGCTGAGAGAGAAAAGGCTTTTCATGACAGTTTCATGAAAAATGTTCTATCTCCTGCGTTCCCCACACTTTTCTCTCCGTATCAGCCTTTTTTTCCCCTCAACAAAAGTGCAGCTAAGGCCATGTAGCCTAACATCTTATTCCCCTGCTGCTGACCCAGGCCAGACATGACATCAGTACTGGGGTAGGATATGTCAGCTTCCTCAAGGCAGAAGGGAGCATGACATAGGAGGAACTGAGCTGAAAAGTTCTCAGGGGATGAGAGGGGTGTGTTACAAGTTGCATATTTTAAGCAAGCAGAATGGAATCTCTTGGAACAGGCACAGATATTTGCTGCTTAGATTTTTATCACTTACAGGCAGTTCATACCAAGTCAAGGACTTCAAACCAAGTTTGAGATAATATGAAAGACAGGGCAAAAGCAGGCCAATGGAGTAAGTCAAAGTCATTTAAAAAGGTCCAGAAGAAAATGATTGGGTCTCAGAAAAATGAGGCCAGCAGCTAATACAAAATACAGCAACCCACTTCCACAGAAAGAAGCAACCCATTTTCATAGACAGTCAAAAGCATATGAAAGTGGTGTTATTTTAGTGCAGCTGATGTGCTTAAGAGCCATATCTTAATCTGTCTTTGATAACTTGCTGCTTTAGATATACCCATGGGTGCCTCGGGCTATATGTAGCCCAAAAGCCATCAGTCAGGAATAAAAGGTGCAAAACTGGTATTATTACTTGTTTGTTAGGAGATTTTGCCCTGTCTTGATGGTTAGAGAAAATGGCATAAGGACAGCAGTGCTCTTAAGTCCAAGCTTTTAACTGCTGTGCTTAGGGAGTTTTCAAAAGGCCAATCAAACTGCCTTCAGAACTACTTTGGGCTGTCCAAGCAGCACAGTAAGAACAAGTGCCTGGCCTAGTACCCCTCTGTTCCATGCCACTACAAGGGATAAGGTGGTGTCTCTTTCTGTCTTATTCATAGACAGGGAGCTGGAGTGCTTTATGGTTTCTTCCATTTGTTCCCTCTTTGCCACCTGCCATTCGTGAGTGTTCACAGGTCAGAGACTCAACTGTTAAGAGAGAGAAGCTGAAACTTATGTAAGGTAACACTGATTTTTAAAAAGCAAAGCAAAAATTGAATGTTTTAGAAGACAGACAGTGGCATAATTAATATTAAAAGTTACATATCCATTGAAAAAACATGTCCCAAGTTGCAGTTCAGTCAGGTGAAAGAGGCTACAACAATCATCAGAGATCTTTTTAATCATACCAATAATCACCCACTATACACAAAATAGCACAATATACAGGGTCATTGGGTCATCAGGGATATTCACTCAATAGTTAGGGGAATATGATCAATTCAGAGTCCATCATCTACCTATACTCCTGAAAAGCAAATAGGCAACTACAAATTCACCTAATGTAGGTAAAAATTTAATGAAGGATTGATCATTGATCACTCAGCAAATTTGATGTAAAAGCACCACCGAGTTAAGAAGCCTTTGTCCATAGTTTTGTGGATATTAGAGTGGTATTTGACTTCATCAGTGGGTAAAAAAGTATGACTTGTGTTCCAACTGAATGTTACTGAGTGAGCGGAAGGGTTTCAGGGACTTTTTTATTGTTTTGTACTTTAGATGTGTGTAATATGCAAAATGCTAGAAATAATTACATTTCATTTAAAAGCTGAAAAGATCCACCTGAAGTGTAAGTTTAGCCAAGGCCACAAACTTATGTGAGTTTCAAATATATGTAGTACCTTACCATGCCAAAGCCTCTCAAGGCTTTTTATAGATGATCTACAATACACAGTAAATGAATGAAAACAAGCAAATCTTTGGCTTGAGAGGCAACTGCTGAAATACTCAGCAACAAAAACAAGCAGCAGAGACAGAATGTACGAAAATGAAAGAATGAAACAAGGTCAATAAAGAGTACCTAAGGCACCTTGTTTAGTAGTCATCTTTGCTACACTCCTTAAGACCTCCAAATAACATATAAAGCTGTAAATGCTAAGGAATGTAAAGATGAAACAACTGAGGAGATTGATGATGAAAGAGCAGAGGACAAAATACATTACTCTTATTCATAGCTAAAATTCCCATGATCAAGGGATGTGAATAAATATAATCTTTTAAGTGATAATGAAGTAAAGAGAAGAATCAGAGCTAGGAAAATGAATGAAAGAAGGAACCAGTACTGTTAAGAGTTAAGTTCATTTGATATTCATGAATTGCAAGTCAAAGTGAAGTAGAAAAGAAGGCTGGAGATTTGGGATATTTCCTCTATTGTCTAGTGCATTTCTCAGTCTCAAGTACTATAGAGGGGGGAAATATCCCCCTTAATTTAAAAAACAAAAGAATGGGAGAGTCCAGTCTGTACTTGCTTTAGGAATATGCACCGTACAGCAGGAACTGCAAAACTGTCCTTGGAAAAAAAAAAAGGAGAATTTTGAAGAGGCCTGGGAATTCTGTTTATTCTACAGTAAATCTTTTAATCACCACCTTAGTTGAGACTTTCATCAAATGCAGTATGTAGTGGACTGGTACTATAAGCTACATCTGATGACAAACTGGTTAAGTCTTGGTTTGGCCACTCATCCTTGCAAATCAATAGCAATTGAAAAAAAAAAGGGCAGGGGAGAATTCCATTAGTACTCTGGCTCAGTACAAGATGGTTTGTTAAAGTGAGTCAGCTCTATTGAGTCGGCTTCCTTTTCTTATACTAGAAAATAGACCTTATAATTAAAGCTCTCTTTGACATAACTAGCTTACTACAAGTTTGATGCTCTGGGTGCAAGATGTTCAGTCAGCTTTCAAATTCGCATTCCCTCCTTACTGCTAGCCAGAGGGAAATTTACCCCTTTACATACTTTTCAAGAAAAAAAGCCAACAAACCTCTATCCATCTCAGTCGCTGGCCTTATTTGAATACTAGTTCATCTATACACACCTAAAAGTTTCAAAACACCATGAGAGATTGAAAGGAGAAATTGCTGAGAAATCTGTAGGTATCCAAATGTGTGCAGCAGAGTAGGAAGTTAGGTCAGCTGAATGCTTCAGGGGATATAAATACTTCTAAGGGGTTTTTTTCACATAGTTTTTGGACTATCAAACTAAAGTCTGCAATAGCCAGAAGCCTGCTTACATTTTAATGCATATTAATTAAAAACTGTACAACAGCATTTAGTATTCGTGAAGATGATTGTTACGCTTTTGGCATTTTTAGGAAAGCACATCAAGCTTTAAAGTAGAATAAGACTACTGTCTTTCAGTACCTAGACCTTGTGCTCATGAAGTACAAAAAACCACAGACATTTTCCTCATAGTCTGCTTTTACCTTGCATTCTCCCCTCAGGTATGGCCCATTTCCTGTTCCCTCGGAGCTACCTTTGGCTATATGGCTGGTCTGATTATTGCACCTCTGTGGATACACTGGAACCGGAAGCAGCTTACATACAAAAGCAGATAACTGGAGCAAAGAGAGACAAGGTATTTCTTTGTGCAGATCCCATACAGACTGTGCAAAAGTTGGGGTTTTTTAAGAGATATGTATATATATATAGTCAAAGCAGAAGACTGTCCAAATTCAGTTAGAGTATTTCGGCCAAGCATCTCCACTCAATAAAATCACATAGATGCCGTTTCAGCACGGTGCAGTTTTTGCTTCCTCTAGACTGTGTAACCCTGAGAGATTGTACCTTCCAGTCTGAATAAAATATTTGTAACAGGTGTGGTGGCTTCTTATTACAAGTTCATTGAGTTTGATTTTATTCCTCTGGATTTCACTGGTTGTAGAAGGCAGAATCGTAGGTTCAGCTTTCAAACCTGGAACAAATTCGCTATGTAGTTAATGCATTGTGTTTAAAATCAGTAGAATTTCACAGTAGGCCTGGCCATTGTCAAATGTCTCTCACGTGATCAAACAGCAGTTTATGCATCTTGAGCCTATTCTCTTCTTCACTGTGTGTTTCTTTGGAGTTAGAATGGCTATAATAGCTTCATCAAAAACAGTCTTCAGTCCTTTCTGTGTTAAAGCTGAACACTCCACATAGCAGTAGGCTCCTATCTGTCAAGAAAATAAGTTAATTCAATAGCAGTATGTCTCAGCTGTTCAATTCTATCTGGGCTTCTGCTCCCCCCCCACCCCCCCAGCAACATTACAATGTTTGGCTGCAATCTAAAAAAGTTATCTGCATGTGCACCCCCCGTAGGAGAAAATAAGATTTGTCTTTTGTCCAAAGATCTGGAAGGTATTTAAGTTGGTTGGTTTATATAGGAAGCAAATAAGTTCTTTAGATTGACAGTGGGGGCCTAAGATATGGTTGATAATCAAAGAGCAAAAAAGAATTACATGACCCATTTATGTTTCAAAAATAAAGGCTCTGTAAGTGTCTTGATAAGCATTATCCACACAGTACTTGCAACGGTAGTATAACATTCTCAAATAATTTCTAAAAGATGCTTCCAACATTTTGCTTGAGCAGGAGAGGTTCCTTCCAACCTCAGCCAGTCTGTGGATTTTAATTATCTTTGACTAATATTTATATAGCTTGTATAGCTTTTACAAGTGTCTGCACTGAAAATTAGAACTATTACTAATAAGAAAGTGCAATTACATAGATCTGCTTGTTACCTATATTCATTAATATAAGTAAGTATTGTTAACTGGTAAGCAGTCACAAGGTTTCATATGTGGACTGCTAAAAGATATACAAAAAGTGGTACAGGAAGACAAAGTCAAGTAGAAATAGGGTTTTGGTGGTGATGGTGTTCTTTGTTGGTTTCATTTAGGAGTATCCAGTTTACCTCTTTTGCTAACTTCTGTCCTTGCTCCACAGATACGGGCTTCTCTTTCATATCATTCAGTCTTGCCAGAGTTTTTGGGTCATCACGGAGATCAATCTAGCAAGAAAGATTGAAGTCATGCTGGAATACTTTATCTAAACAAAAGTCATCAGGCAATGTGATACCCTCTTTTTAAAGGAGAATTATTCAATGGGATATTATCTCTATAAAAATGGAGTCACGTCGTGATTCAGATCGTGGACCCTTCCTGATTCAAAAGCCCTAAATTTAAGCTGTGAACCTTTAATCCAGAAGAAACAAACATTTATTCTCTAATTCAGCTCTTCAATTAGATGTGATCATCTTCAAATACCAAATGCAATGGCAGAAAGATAAACCCGAAGGTAACACCAATATGTGGGTCACTTCATAAATGAAGCCCAGTCCACTGCCCACAAGAAGCAAGAGGAAATTGTCTCGCTTCTCCCCTTCCTCCTTTGCTTCAGCAAATATTGCATGTGACTAATAGTTGTAGACCCAAGTAATTCCAGTAACATGGGCATGAGCAGACAATTTTATTCCGTAAGTCCCATGACTTTTTAGAAAGTCACATGGGAGACATCTTGCCACCCTATTTACAACGGACATAAGGTTTTTTAACAAAATGGAGATAGCTCATTTTGAACAACACATATCTAGGTTTTTCTGCCATCTGTAAGGGTTGTTCCTCCAACGGCAGAAGGAGGTGCTGCTCAGGTCCTGTTGGGCCTGAACTTCCAGCCCAGAGAAAAGGCACTTTACAATGATCCTAATTGTTTAAATGAAGAAGAACAGAACCAAATATACCTGTGTTCCTACTAGTAAAAAGGGAACATTAGGTGCATATTCCTTCAACTCCGGTACCCACTCTTCCTTCACATTTTGAAATGAAGCAGGGTTTACCACTGAGAAGCAGATAAGGAAGACATCGGTCATAGGGTAAGATAAGGGTCTCAGACGATCATAGTCTTCCTAAGGAAGAAAAATTCTGTTATCTGCAATATTAAATCGTTGCCTGTATTTTAACAGTTATATTCAGAAGCTGTGTTTGTATTTCATGAAGGTTGTTGAGGCAGACTTTCTGAATGTTTAAAACTATTCCAGGTTAGTTAGTGTCACTGTTAGAGCAAAATCTACATGCGAAGATAACTGTATGTGAATATAAATATTTTGAAAAATGTGTTAATGCTGATAGAAACTTGCTTCTCTATGAGAATATACAGAAGATTACCATTCAAAAAGTTTTCACTTAAGGGAAAAAACCAGAAAGCTTATGGTTCAAACATACTTGCAGGTCAAAGATTAGTATTTGTAGAGAAATGATCAGATGTGACTGCTGTAGAGTCATCTAGGTTATACAAAGCTAGGCTAGATTAAGGCTATTTGATGCACTTAAATGTCCTATTTTGGGTCATGCATAGAGGTGATATTTAAAGACCTCCTTAGAATTTTCTTTGTCTCTTAGAAACCTTACAGTCCTGTTCCTAGTGTTGAGGGCAGTGGGAAGGATCAGAAGGGACCTCTTTTGTCTACACTGTTCTTTCTATTAGCAAACCCAGCAAAGGATTAAATGGAACAGAAATTCAGGATCAAGAACACTATTGGGGAATATTAATGCCTTTGTTTGTTTGTTTGTTTGTTTGTTTGTTGGGAGTGTGGGGAGGAGTTAGTGTTAAAAGATTATTTAGGACGTTTAGAGCCTCAGCATTTAAAGCCAGCAATCCTATTGCCAGGACATACAGTACTGTGACAAGACAAGTACCTAGGAGCATTGCCTCTGTTGTAAATCACAGTTCTCTCTAGCAAGGGAGAAAGTGGATTTTTGCCCTGTGTTTTAGCTAATAGCTAGAGGGAACATGCCCCAGCGTCTCTCTGGAAGGCTTCCTTTGGTCTTTGGCAGTGAACCAATGCTTTACCATTCCTACCATAGAATTCTGGTGGTTTTTGTAACATAGATAACTAAGACTGAGCCCAGGCATTGCAGAGACACTGACAAATGCTGGATCTGTACCTTCCACAGTAAACACCAGTTTATTAGGGCTGCTGCAGCAGTCTCCCTCTTCCCCGTGTAAACTCCCCATCTTAATTAAATCTCACAAATATTGCAATGATTTGTTCATTAAACATAGAGACAGAAATGTAATTCAAGTCCATGTTTGAAATGAGCCAGAAAATTAAATTTTTGTTTCCTTGACAACAGCCACATTACCAGATTATTAACCTACAGTCACACCCTCAAAAGCACCCTTCATTGATTTGTTAGGTTTTAAACATGGTCACTAGAATTTCAGAAAAACTGTGAGAAGTTCCTCAGAACAGTTTCTGCTCAGCCCATCTTTCCATTTGGAAGTCAACAGCTGTGGGAAGAGAGCTGTTATTCTCATCATGAACTGGAGGAAAGACGAGCACAGGCAGAAATTCTGAGTAGCAAGGAGGTGATTACTACTTGTCATACTCTTGTGCCATTTTGAGTATCCACTCTAGTTTTGTACACAGGCTTGTCAATTAGCTAGAGCATGCTTAATTGTTAACATGGCTTCCCAATTTCACAACCACAGTAACTGACACCACTGTGAAACTGCAACATTTGACAGGCCTTTTCCCTGCCAGTGTCAGGCTGTTGCCCTGATTCAGAAGAAAAACAGTAACCCTGTCTTTTCCAAATCTGTGGACATTCATCATAGAAAGCAGAAATAACTTCAAGAACATCAACACAGGAAGTTGAAAATTTTCAACATTCAGTTGTTTTTTTAGGCATATATTTTACATTTCACTTATACTACTGAATATAGCTAGATCCTGCTCAGGGTTGCACTCTGTTTTGTGGGGTGGAGATCAAAATCCTAAAAGAAGCTTCCCAACTGCCAATTACTCTGTTCCCTGGAGTACAAAATCTGCATGAAAACACACAGTGGATCCATCAGTTGCTCTCAAGTTCAGCTCTAAATCATATGTGGGGTATTAGTGAATAGGTTGTGTTTTAAAAAATCTAGTTTAAAGCTGTAATTTGTTCCTACCACCAAAGAGCTGCCATCGCTATACTCTACATTTTCTAAAAATCTCATGTCTGGATTAGGATAACTAGAATACTGCCTGCACTAAATGCTGGAGTGGAGAAAGCATTTCACTGTCACCAGGAATTACTGTTAGTCCATTAGCCTTAAAATAGCTCTTTAGTTAATCCATTTCAAATTACAGATGGACCTTTTATTCATAGCAAATATTAATCATTAAAGTGAATCTCAGATCTGAACTCCTTTCCTGCTCCTGCATTTGTTTATGTGCCTTTTGATTTATACCCTGTCCCACTTGCACTGGGCATGCTGTGGGTCCATCCACTGTAATTAAGAAGTTAAACTGAAGGCAAGTACAATGTGATTGGACACATCATGTACCATGGCCAAAGATGTGTGTGGTATTTGCTACAGTATGCTTCCTTAAAGTATCAGAGAATTTGGCTGTACTCTCAGGCTGTCCTTTAAACCTTGTGTCTGCTGTGAACATTAGGTTTGCATTGATACTAATAGTGGTAGTGGTTCTAACAAAGCCTCCTACCATATGATTGGACTGGTCTTGAGTCCTCCTGAGAGAAACTCTGCTTAAATTTTGTCAGCATCTAGTAGGCCATCTGTGCTTAAAGACTCCTTCATCCTCCCAACAGCCCCTCAGAAACAGCAATAAAACCTGTAAACTTTCTCTGATGTATTGGGCCAACATAACTGCTGCAATTGGTAGAAGAACCTGAAATACTAAATTAATTTAGACTTAATATTAGAGGAGCCTGGAAAAATCTTACTGCTTCAACTATAATTTACTTCGTGAATCTAGTGTAAGGGAAATAAATGTGGTTTATTCTAAAATTAAATGCAACAGCAAAATTGATTATACTAGCCAGTCAACATAAATTCCAATTTGAGTGCATGTACACACCACACTATATAGCAATTAGACTAATTAGACAATCTGATTGAGGGAGGCACTGCATATCTATTTAGGCTTTAAAAATATTTAAGGATATTAGCAGGAATATTTTAAGAATGTGAATAAGATGGGCGAGAAAGCCCCTAAGGATCAAAATAGTCAGTATAAGTCTCAAAAACTCCAGGCTATAATAGTGAAACAGCTCATTCTCCAGCATACTCTAGAGTTTAAAAAAAATTGTTTGCTGAAGCAGGTGAATACAGAAAATAGGAGGGCTGCAATAACTTCAAACAAAATTGGACACAAGAATGTTGACTTAATTAATATTCTGTGGAGCTGTGATCCCTCTAAAAGACATGACACTGCAGCAGGGCTGTTCATCATTTCCCTAGTATCCCTAGGAAACCTAGGGCGGTTGCCAGTACACAACAGACATGAAAAAGGAGATGAGATGGAGGAACTAAGGACTTGGCTTCTCAACTTCAAATGGGGCATTTTGGTTTTAAAGTGGAGAATGGAAATTCAGACTTTTAAATTACCATGTCTTCTTATGGTAGGCTGCAGGTACATCTAGCATGGCCTTTATCTTGGTTCCTTAAAATCTATCCTTTAGGTCTCCTTTTCCATGTTACTGTACCTAATAATCTGCCTGAGATTTTCTGCTGCCTTGTACTTGAATACTGTATTTTGGATGGTGAAGTGGATTTGCTCTAACATGCCCAAAATCTGGCTATTTCCAACATTTACCTCTTTGGAAACAGAGGTCTTGAGAAACTTTTTGTATGCAGACTGAAGAATGGTATTGCAATTCCACAGCATTATAATATCCTGCATTTCATGGGTTTGCTCAGACCAAAAGCAGAATGTAGTTTCCTTTCAAGTCATACATTTGATTTTGAACTAATATTTTGCCTTGTTCTATGGATATCAGCTGAGAGACACAGCTAAAACCACACAACCTGTATTCGTAACTCTGCCACTGACATGTTACGTAGTCCTGAGCAAATCGTTATCCTCTCTCTATTTGCATCTTCCCATCTGGAGGGGTTTGCTAGCTTAATAATGCATTAGTCTTTGCGAAGCACTCCAAAAGCCTTTGATGTACACAGCTTATGTGCAGTGGGATATTTTAAAAAAATAAACTCAGACAAAGTGGAGTATAATAATTTCTGGACAACCTTCTTGACCCCACAAAAGCGTTATTTTCCTTATATGTATTAGAACACTGAAGTGAGAGGCGCAGGCATCCAGAGATGCTGTCATACTAGAGACCTTGTAGCTCCCCTGATTTATGGTGTCATGCTCCTCCCCGCTCAAGTTAAAGTGATGGACACAGAGAGAGAGGTCCTTACCCCTCTGTCAGTAGCATGAGACCACAGGCCTCCTGCTCATCTGGAATGGTATTAAGGTCTCTCTGTCCACTTTGGAGAGATGAAAGGCAATTAGTCCTTTGCAGCCAGTACCTTCCCACACCTTGACCAAGACCTTTGAGGAAGTCCACACCTCTCAGATCTGCCATTGCAAGTAGTGAAGACAATGTTAACCGAGATCTGTCTGGTTGATTTTTATTTCCTTTCTAGTGTTTTTAAGAAAATAGGAGAACCCAAATTCCGGTATGTCATTAACACTGACGCAGGGGCCTAAGATGTGTCATGTTTTAATCCACACACAATGTCTTGTTCTGACAGAACCAAGGTAATTGATTATTTTATGTGTTTTGCAGCTCAGGAATGAAATTTTAACAATACATCTCCAGTTGTTATACTGACATATCCTTGATAAACCTATTTCTATTCCAAGAGGTATAAAGTGGATGGGTGGAAACAAAATAAAGCTTGCACCACTGGAAGAAAAACTGGAGCTCAAAACCTCTGGGTTTGTGATCTCTGTGTTAGCAACCATCTGTTGCTTTCACAGCTTACAACAGCAATCGTAAGAAGAGGTTCTCACTCCCAACCATCTGTTTTTAGAGGGGAAGCCAAAAATAGACATCAGGCAGAGTTGCTGGAGGAATCCAACCTTCATGCAGCAAAGGGTAATCACTACTGCTCAGAGGGGCTCAGTGAGGCAGAGTTTTGCAGAGTAAAATCCCAGGTAAAAGTCTAAGTTTTAACCTCTTCAGAGTAACAAGAGTCAGAAGTCCTCTCTCATTATGAATTGATGCATTTCAGTTTTTGAAATGCATTTCAAAGCTATTCTTCAAGACTTCATTTTTCAGTTTTCCTCCCTGAAAATAAGTTTCTGTTTCAGAAGGCCCCCTTTAATATTTTGGAAAACATAACAAGTGAACCATAATGACTGCTGTACATGACATGTGGACTTAGTAACAGCTCACAGCTACCTCTGGACGCATCTCGCCATCTCCCCCAGATCGTTTGGAATTAAAGGCTGACCTGCAGCTTTGCCATAAGAACCAGGCAAAGCCTCTGAAGGCTTTGAAAGCAACCGCTTATTCCAAAAGCACACCAGGAAACAGACTTCACTCTGCTGATTCACCCTGTGGTTTCTGATTCTATGAGACGCTTGGTGGGGGAGGAGAGAGAGGGAAGTGGCCTGTACTGCCCCATGCCAAGCACAAATTGCTTCCTTGGCTAAAAAACACTCTTCAAATTTTTCGGTCTGGGCTGTGTAACACTGTAACCCTTTGCAAGGAAGGAGGGTAAAGCCTCCCCCAGGATGCTGGTTTCCTGGCACTGCCATTCACAAGGCACCGCTAATGAAGGAGCATTTGGCATAAAGCTGCAATTTGCACTGACACTGCATTGCCATAAAACGTCTGCTTGTCCAATTCCGTGACCCAAGCTCTGCTACACTGATGACTGCATTTGATTTTTCAGTTGCCTACATCTCTAGCCCCTAGCTTTTGAAGATGCAAAACAGGAAAGATGCAGTGATTATTTCCTGGCTGCAGGGGAAAAGTGCACTACAGACCCTCTGTCTCTTCACAGGCTTCTGAGGATACAGCTTGCATTGCTAAAGAAAGCAGAATTGCTCTGTTGTGGTTTGTTCGCACAGGTTTCCCAGAGAGTGCAAAAAGCTGCTGGTTTGGGCCCAGCATCTATTTTTAATTTATAGAAAAGGCTGCAAGAATGCAGGGTAAGTGCTCTTCCATTGTATTCTAAAAATGAAGTAAACTGATCTAAATCCATTTCTGAATTCCTGTGAGGAGGACTGTTCAAAGGACATATGAATTATACATTGAAAAAGCCCAGGGTTTGTGAATTACCTTTTTTTTTAAACAAAACTTTCCTCCTGGCATATTTGAGAACTGTGCAGCTGCTTACATGTCTGAAAAGCTTTTCTAGATAGAGAGAAATAACTAACTGGAAGATGGAGCCTAGTAAGATGGATTTTAGAGCATTAGAGACAGGAAAGACAGAATATTTATTTTATTACACGCAAAATTGCCTTTAAGTGATCAGATTTGATCCTAGCCTTAATGTGGGATTCAATACTGTCCAAATGCTTCTTCTTGCGATGTGATGATGCTAAACTACTTTACTAGATGGTCTCAATAGCACACTCCCTTCTCTCCATCACCCTGAGAACTTCAACTTGCTGGATTCTTCTTGGGTTTCTAAAAGTGAAACTCTCTGAATTTTCTCTATAGGGCTTATTATTTTAGCATCTATATCAGCAGAACATGTATTCAACTGACTGCCGGCACAGTTTCACTTGAACACCTTCACTTAAACCAGTTGTCTACCCACTATGGAGCTCATAAGACGCAGTGGAGTAGCTGCCATGGACAAACCCTTTCACTCCTTGCCCATGAGAAATCTCAGTCCTGCAGTGCGTTTCTTTCTCACTGTCAGTGACTTTATGAACAGTATTCTATCTGCAACAGATTTCCATTTTCCCCAGGAAAGGAATTCACCCCAGTTGTTGTGTCTGCAGCCATGAACAATCAGGATTTTCCATTCTTTCAGATATAGCAAATCAAAGTTAAAAAATAAAATGCACCCTGACAGGGGAGATCTGGACAGATCCTCTGCAGAACCTGCTCTTTGGAAAGATGGGTTCTCTCACTTTATTTTCACAGAAGAATATGACTTGTTTTCACAGGCAAAACAGCCTATAGAATACAATTGGTTTAATACAGTTATCCATATCATGTCAGACATGCCTTTTAATTTGCTACCTATAAAAAGACTGATCAGACAAACAAGACTAATCAGTTGGGTGTCCCATTCCCTTTCACCTTTTACAAATAAACCCCAAAAGCACATTCTTCAGTCCAGTTTTGAGCAACAGATAGAAGATTACAACTTCATACTGCCTCCTCAAGATTAGCTCCCATCACACAACTTCTCAAGAGAGTGCCAGGGCCATCATGTGCACCTTGAATGAACACATCACAGTGAGAGTTTCTGGAATTAAAGGAGTTCCTAAGAGTCTTCTGCACCTTGTTTTATATCAAGTCCCATTTGCTAGGGCTAACAGCTTCCACTGAAGAATGCGGTAAAACACTCAGCAGATGTTAAGGCAATTGAAAAACTGCCTACAGTTTTTCTTTCTTAAGTGAGGAATTTGTAAACCATCTCACTGCCTGTGGCTGGCCTATCTGTTGTTCATAACTAAAGATGCATCCCAGGTCACACCTGGCATCCATCCCTTATTGACTCCAACACTGAATCCCAACTGGAAATCGGACCAACAAGGAACTAGCATTAAGTCCTAATGATGATCTTAAAGCATTCATGGCTACATCTAATTTAGAGCACAAGCTGCCTGAGGTACTCTGAATCTGTGTTTTATTCATGTGAAGCAATATACTCACCTAGGATGCTGACAGATGTTGCTTTGCTCTGGAGAATAATGCTGCCACCTGCATTTTTATGTGCACGCCAGTGAGTGCCTGGCATAGCAAAGAATTATTGTACACGTGCCACAGCACAGATGCAGCATGGAGCAGGATTAAAACAGACTGGGGACAGTAACTGTTAAAGTGTCAAATGGCACAACGTCTTCAGAACTGCTGAAAGTGTCACGTAGCATTCAGACATTTTTCTTAACACAACTCACCGAATCACCAGTTCAAACAAATAGACTGCTTATAAAACCACAGAACAGAGCAGTAAAAAGATACAGTTCTCCTCTGTGTCCTTATTTTGCATTTTTTCTCATTAGAAGAGGAGCAGTTTTGTTAGAAATAAAACTGCTAATTTGGAGGCTTAAAAAAAAGTCCTGAAGTTCTGCCCCAAAGCATCCCTTTTTTGAGATGTTGAAGTTCATAATTCACAATAGAACTGCAGGATTTGGAATTGGTGTGCTTTATAGTATTTCTTAATTATCAGGTTCCTGGAGTCTCTGTGAAGAAAAGGCTCATCCTTTTCACCTTTAAATGAAAGATTAATTTCTTGTACCCCACAGATACAGAGAAAGGTTGATACATGAAGATACATGAAGACCAAAGGTTTAAAGAAAACCCACATGCAACAAAGAGCAAAACCATTTTAATTTCCTAGGTTTTTTAGGTAGTGGTGTATGTGGATAGGAAGAGCTGACTCATCATTTTGAATACTCAGGACTGACAAAACCTTGGTATTGCTGAAGTAGGTTTTACATCTACTTTGTCCATGTGTTCTTAATAAAGGAACTGGAACAAAGTTTATTGAAATCAGCAGTAGGATGTCACCTAACACAGAGCTTTGGATCAGACCCTGTACACGGGATCAGACCCCTACACACTGTAAGCCCTTTTATATTGCAGGTCCATGCTATGGAGACAGTGCTCTCATCTAAATTATATTTTCTTTCTTTCAAGATGTAGTCTGGAGGCTGAATCAGGAGTTAGGCTATAAATGAAAACTGCATTTTTTTAATACTTCTATTTACCAAAATATGGAGGGCTCTTTGCAAAAGAAACAGATTTCAGTGGAGAAGTCTGAGTATGGACCTGACGAAAATTCCCAGGGTCTCATATGTTCTCTGTCAGAAAACTCCACGAGCCATGCTACCTTATGCAGTTGTCCCATTCCATCACTCCTGCCTCCTGCAGCACAGCTGTAGATTATACGATACTCAGCTGAGTGCAGGTGCACACCATCATAAAATGAACTCGGGAAGTAAGAGGATACGCAATAATATTGTGATGGAAGAGCAGTAAGTATTGCTTGTATTCAGTGTTGCCTTCTTAGCTGGTGATGTTTGCATAGCATTGAAAGATGCCACTGTGCCTCAAAGAAATTAAAAATTAGTAAAATTCAGAGAGCGCTCTGTCACAAACTAAAGGATAACTACTGACTCTTAACCCAGGAAAAAAGGGCTTTTTACTTGGCCATGTAATCAACGTTTAGCAAGGGTCTGTCCTAGGTCAGTAGTCTTCATAAAAATGTGCTTTTAACATATCAAAAATTGAAGTTTCAGAGAACCTGTCAAACTTGTTTTGCTTTGTGTTCTTTATTTTGGTCTGCCATTAACTTTCTGTTAATGTGGCAAAGATACTCTGGATCTACATTTTCAAGCGCATCCCTTAGATTTGATTTTAACATAACTCAGTGTCACTGTTCAGAAGTTCTGTGGGGCTTTTGGCACTCCAAAAATGAAATGTAACTGTTTTGAGTTTCCAACATCTATCTAGTGGATGCTTCTGGGAACTCGGAACACCATCTCCCATTCTGCAACTCCCCATCTGGTGATAACAGTACTTACCTATCCTTCTAGGAAAGCTACTGTGCTTTCAAAGCATGACTCACAGCTCACAAGGAGGCATTTAGATGCAGGCTTTGCACTGAGAGTATTATTGTTGCAAGGCCATTTTTAATAGCAAATCTGAAGGTATAAGTCATTTTCCTTTTAAAGAGAAAGCCTGTCTTCGCTTAAACCCTTATCTAGAGAACTCGAAACACAGAGATTGTTAGCTCAGGCACTTCACCTCCTCTTATGCTGAGAAACTTAAATTCCAAAGGGAGAATCTAGGCATGTTTTTATTTTATCTGCGTACATCCAGTTGTTAAATCTACGTGGCTGGCAACATCCTCAGGCACAGAGCAGCTTCAGCGGAGGCTGAGCTATTCATAGGCCAGCACGCTGGGCTGGGAGTGAGCTCATGAGCTCACAGCCTCCCAGTGCCAGCTGCCAGCTCGGCTGGGACACGTAAAGGGAGTGAGGGAAAATGCATGTGGGAGGAGGAAGGCGCAGAGGGGGCAGAAAGGGGACAGGATGTTAGTTGCTAACATTTCATGTTTAAATCTGCCAAAATCATGTTGGAGGTCTCAGTGTTTACACCTCTGCAGTAGAGTGGCAGGCTTTGCATTGTGTGAGACTGCTTTGCTCCAGGCTGACATTTGGAGCTACGGCTGCCTGGTAGGGGCAACTCGGAAGGAGCAGTGTGCTCTGAGGAGGGACATTTCTGTTCCACAACAGACCAGCAGCTCCCTGTCTTCTCAGTAAGAAACTGGAGTGGTACCTAGGACTAGACCAGGGCTACCTGCCAAAGCCAAGACAAAAAGCCAGCAAGGAGTATAAAGATTACTGCCATTTCTTTATAGTAAGCACCGCAGGTTTGGGGACCATTCACTTTAATAACCATACCTCACATACAGGCACCTTCACATTTATAACCATTTGTTTTTACACCTCTCCTTGATGCAGACACTCATCTCCCTAATAACTGAGTTAGCTTTATAGTTAACTTCAGCAGCCTGACCAACTTTGCATAAAATTGCTTTAGCATCAGGGCTTCTGTTACAAGCAAAAATCAGTGTATCTGAATTAAGATGGTTATGGCTGCAACCAGTGTGACTATCTGAGCTGAAACATGCCAAGAAGTAGTTTGTTCTGCACTTGTGAATAGCATGTTTTATGGTACTGTTCTGGTGACAGGTGAGAAGGCACCAAGAGCTTCATTGTATCAGACCCTGTATTAGGGCCTTTAAGGCAGAGATATAAAAGCAGAAAGCCAAGGAATACAGTTTATATCAGCTTTGTCCGACCAGGCCCCACTGGTATCAACAGTAAGTGATGCTGAGGGATATAAATGTTATTATGAGGCACTGCACCATAGTAAGATCCACCATACGTGACTCTGCACTGCCCAGATGCTGGCTTGATGCCAAACCTGCACCAAGCCATGCCATGCCTCAGCATCTCTCTTCCCATGAGCAACATGAGCAGTACAGGCTCCCCCATCCTTCCTCTAGGTCCCAACCATTCTTTAAAGCAAAGACACAGGAGCAGAGCAAGACTTCACCCTGTATATGGTCAGCACACTCTGGAAGAAAGGGACACCATGAAGGAAAATCCTACATCAAAAGGCACTGGCAGGAGGATGGACTCCAACTGCCATTTTAAACAACAGCCTTCAATATAGAGCAAAATCCCCAAAAGGCAACTCCCCTGTGTCCTACCACTTATTCTGACCACTTGGGACATGGCAAGGGGACATGTGGCACACCTCTTTGTTAGTGCTTGCACACATTCCTCCAAAAATGTTAACATCTTGAGAGTTGGCAGTATCACTTCTGATTTATGGAAGAGCAAAATGACAATCACTTGCCAGCAGTTCAAAAACACTCCAACATGGTGATCTTAACAGACCCCTGATGAAGCTATGGCTCTCTTCCCAAGCTGATTTTGCCATGTACCCCTGCTCGATGAAGAGCAATATTGGTACACAGTCTGCTGTGAAGAGGCTGCTGCAAAGCCAGAGGCATCGAAGCATCAGTATCACAAACACTTCATGTTTAAACTTCAGTGCATTAATGCAAGTCTTCAGTGCAGCTAGGTTCCACAGTTCTCATCTTCTGAGGAAACCAAGACCTGCTTTAAGCCCACCCAGTGCACACAGCAAGGCTAAAAGGAGCTGCTGACTCCACCTCTGGGAGGAATTGCTGGAGGAATGGCACCAAATTCCCATCCGCCTCCCTGACATGGGAGGCTGCCTCCACAGCTGCAGACCCAAATGGGCTCCCAGAGCCTTCACTGCCCAGCAGCTGTACTGGCTATTTTCTGCTGAACCAGGGCTTCAGTATTTTCAGCCAGAGAAAAGCCTTCTTGAACTCACACACACCCAAAGGCCTGTGTATAAACTGAACTTTGTAAATCACTAGTGGCATTTTTCCTTGCTATATATATTACCAGGGAAAAAATGGGATTTTAATAGATTTATTTTCAACCTACTTTAAACTCACGAAGATATGAGGCCTTATGTCATCGTTATAGTTACTACATGTGATCCTGTGTGTGTTGTGAAGAAGCAAGCTAGAAATGAGTACTGCATGAACTCAAAAGCTTGCAACTCCTCTGCCAAAGCAAAGTCTGTCACAAGTTGCTAAATACATAACCACGCAAGTTAAAGAGACCCACACACTGGTAAGTCAGTATTTCAGGGTGATGAGCCTGCTGTGCACCAGCTATGAATCAAAAGGTCTTTAATCTTTCTTCTGCTATGAGCTTCTGCATGGATTTGGAGTAAGTCACTATCTGAACTTTCATTAACCCCCTTCACTCCTCTTCCCCCTAAATGGAGATCTGTCGTACCTATTTACTTTGTCCAGAGCTGGAAGTATAAACATGCTGATGATTGTGGACTGCTTAGATACCACAGTGATCATGCACAGTCAAGTTTTATAAAACGATACTATCGGGCCAATATTTTACAGTAAAATTATTTGGGGGTGACAAAATTAGAGACAAAAGCACCGATTATGCTGACATAGAAATCCAAACTTTGGGCAGCAATGTATGCGATCCGTACAGAAGTCTGTGGAAGCAGCAGGCATGTACCAGGTACAGCGTGCTGTTTCCTCAACACAGAGAAGACATCATCAACTCATGTCTTTTCTGCTCTTTACTATATATATTTAAGCTGTAATGTAAGCTTTCTATTATTGCATAGCTTTGGGAAGACAGGCTTGTCAGCTGCTCTGACAAAGCAGCTTTTAACTGAATGAAGTTGCTGGACTGGCATCTTGATACAGACTCCCTTCTTTATTTGTACTGGATGTTGGGATGGGGCTCCCGTGGGCAGTCTCAGATGTCCACCTGTTCCCCAAACATGCTGAAGTGGGATGGGGTTTGTGGTAAAGATTTTATTAGTACCACAGGTCTGACTAAAAGGGGAGTTTTGCCAAGACCATTTATATCTGTAAAGATGGCCTCATTAAAACACCCTGTGTGAACTGCGGATCCTCTGAAGCAGGCCAGCAAGATTTATTCCTAGGTGCCTCAAAAACTGCCCTGGAATTCAAAATTAAGATTTCAGCTTTTTAGAACTTGGTAAAAAAAAGCTTACCTCACCTTTTTCTATATACAGCTTCACACTGGAAAGTTTTTCTTAGTATAATAGGAACACCTTCATTTGTTGTTTGTTGTAAACTGACCAGTTTACCCTACTAACTTTTGAGGAGGCCAAAGGTCACCTGGGTTTGCACTCAGCACATTCAGGCAGAGTGAGATACCACAAAACACCTTAGTTAAGGTTACACAGAGCTAACAACAGATACTCACATTAATAACAACAAGCCCAGCATAAGCAGTTTGAGACAGCATCCTCAAATATACTGTGTGTATGTACAGGAGTGCTGGGCTTGCTTTCACACTTTCCAGTGCTCATTATAAAAAAACCAACAATTGGTTGCACACTAACCAAATGCACGGTCTGAGCACTAGATCCTCACTCTGCAACCTACTTAAGCAACATTTTAAAGCCGTGTTCTGAACCAATTACTATTGAAGAATAGGACTATGATAGTAATAAGAAATGCACTTAGCTGACATAAATTTGACGAGATTGTGTTTGTGAGATGACAACCATGAAGTTAGTCTTTGTGGAAAGAGTCTCACCCTTCAGGGTATCAGCTTTCTGGAAATGGCGCTGTTTCCTACAGTTCTCATGGAATTAATTTTTTTACTGATTTCAGGCCTCACAAAGATATCAGACTGGTTAAATGCTGATTCCCTAACTCAAGGCTCTATGCAGATCTAAAAAGGTACACTAATTCAGGCAGCAGTTGTTCAAGTGAGTATAGGAATAACATGGTTAAAAATTACAGCTTCAGTCTATGCGAGTTCAGTGAGACTGTCGTACTAGTTGCTCTTTACAACAAGGAAGCATGTCTGAGGTCATGTGAGACCAAAGCACATGCTCATGCTGCAAGAAGAAGTTTTAATATAAGGAATACACAACTTTACAGAAACTCATGCTCTGTGTCTGTATATGCTCTGCACCTCCTTGGGAGATGTCTGCACCTCCTGGGGTCAGGCTCTTCACAAGCTCCTTCAAATAAGGGATCCCCAGAAAGATGGGAGTACTCTAACCTCGGAGACCAAGCTCGGCCTGTGGCTGGTGCCAAGCAAGTTAAGCTACGGAAGAGATGACTTGAATCATGGAGCCGTTTACAAACCGCTACACCAGTGACCCCTCCAAACATCCAGCATTTTATCCATCATTAAAGTTACTTAAGAGCCATGCTGACATCACAGCATCTTTCACAACTGGCTGTAATAATCTTAACCAAATGAATCACTTGAGTTGTCTGGCACAGCAAAAAAAACCCAGGTTATCTCAAAGGCAGTCGCTGAGAATTACATGTTATTATTTTCCACCTTTAGTTTGAACAACTCTTTGCAGCTATTTGAGTGCTGTAAACCACAGCCAAGGCAAGCTGCGGCAGCCTGGCTCCCCATCCGACCCGAGGCGGCTGAGACAGCGTGTCCCCTCTGTGCTGAACGGGGCACATTTCCCCACCTGAAGGCTGGCGGGAGGGTCGGCACTCCGGGGAAGGGGGATCTGGCCAGGGGCGATGCCCGGCCCGGAGCACTGCCCTGCAGGCGCCGGGCATCCCCCCGCCCCAGCGCCGGGCGATGCCGTGGCGCCTCGGCCCCAGCACCGCTAAAAATAAAGCCCGTCTCCGCCTGCCCGCCCTCGGGAATCGAGGTTGGATCGATGGTTTTCTTTTAAAGCCAGATTTTATCAATCGCCCCCCGCCCCCTCCAACTCCCCCTCTGAACCGCTCAGCCCAGACCACAGCCCTGCGAATAACTTCAGCGCCGGGATCGCCGCCGGGCGGGGGGACGGGGTCGAGGGTCCGCGGGCAGCGCTCGGCACTCACCTGGCCGGCGGTGTCGTACAGCCCCAGCAGGTACTGCTTGCCCCCGACGGTAACGCTGACTGCGAGGGGGGAGAAACACAGCGGGTGAGGGGGGGGCAAGCCCGGCCGACCCCTCTGCCGGCCCCCGGGCAGGGCAAGGCCGGGGGATGGAGGGAGGAGAGAGGGGAGAGAGCGGCTGCCGCCCCCGGCGGTAGCGGGGCCCCCCGCCCGCTCACCTGCGTAGTGGTCGAAGACGGTGGGCACGTACTCCTCGGGGAAGGCGTCGTTGGCGTAGCTCATCAGCAGGCACGTCTTGCCCACGGCGCCGTCCCCCACCACCACGCACTTCAGCATGACCGCCGCGCTGCCATGGGCCATGGCCGGAGCCCGCCCTCATGGCCCCGCGGGCGCGCCCCGCCGAGCCGGGCCCCTCGGCATCGCCGCCGCCGCCG